>PVJH01012894.1:0-62579 GCA_004026705.1 Nesogale talazaci | reverse complement strand
AGAGGTTTCTATGAGAAATGGTTTAAATTATGTACAGTAATGTAATAATATAAAGAAAATCTGAATATAGTTATTATTGAATTAAAATATAATAAAATTCCAATATGAGAATAAATAAAAAAACTTTGCAACAAACTTATAGAAATTTTAATTTAGCATATGTAAAGGTATTGTTATTATCTAAGCTTCTGAATGTGGTACTTTCATCTTGGTAACTTTTCTAAGTAATTTGGTGTTCTTTAATTTATATCACATCAAAAGGTCAGTTCTTGTGTCCTCAAGTGACTGAAGTCGTGTTTGTGTTTACAAATCTATTCCTCAAGTCTAGACCACATCATAATGATGGGAACTCTGCTAATGAAACTACATATTACTTTAGCACACTTTTGCAGATTAAGGAAATTGAAATATTCCTTTGGATGAAATGCTGAAGAAACAGGGGCTCCCAAGCCAAGGTTGTGGACTTGAAAGTCAATGGACTTTGCTCTCAATTTCTTGTTCTTGTGGTTTCTCAGTAATTGGTGATTTAAGACTATCATTTGCTTGCTATGTTCCTGTTTCCTTTGTTTTTGTGTTGTTTTTCACTACTGCAATCATAGTTTTACCTTAGTAATTGAATGTTACTGAAATTTTTGCCTTGTGTTTAACCCTCATTACTTTTTAAAATGGCATTCTGATACTAAATTTTTATCCTGCATAATTGAACATTCCATACATTTTAATATAAAAGAACTTTACTATATATGTATAGTTTCCTTTTATCAATAGCACTTTAAAATGTATAACACTGGCTACAGTAATGATACTATTAAAATGACCAACTATCTCATAAAGGTGCGTTATAGTCTTTCTCCAAAAATTTAAATTATTTCTCAACTAAAAGGGGACAATGATATATATATTAATATTTAATTTATACCACATAAAAAGATCTCATATAAAGGATATATGTATAAATCTTCAATATACAGATAAATTTTTGAGAGTGTACTTAATCCTAAACCCTAATTTAAGAACAAATAGTTCTTACAAGGCGAGCTTGCTCAAAATTTTCTCTCATGAAATGATTGCCGAAGATGTGTTTGTTGTAGAAAAGTGTGATGAAGAAATCAGATGGTGCCTGGTTGTTAGAAAGAATAGCATCCTGAATCTTAAAGTTTTGTCTTAAAAAAAAAGGCAGTTATCCCAGTGAGATGTCAGCTATGGCCACATAGAAGTAGTGCACTTGGTCATTTAATTCTCTGACTGCTGCAGAGAAAGTAAATTGTTCAGTCTGACTCTTCCAGCTAAGTTCCACCGAATGACTTTTCCTTAATGAGTCTAGTAAGAAGGTGGGGGAAGTGACTAATAGGAATCATTAATGAAGACACGTGAGCAGAATTCTTTGGAATTCTGTCATGTATTTAGAATGAACTCTCTGAGGAGCAGGAAGGCGGGTCTTTGTACCAACAAGAGCCAGGAGTGGATAGGGTCCTCTGGAGAAGAGATCTGAATCTTGGATCCAGAAGACAGCTAGCTGTAACTTAAAGGACAAGCAGAACCAAAATCCATATCAGGGAATAGGGTGGTGAACATTCTAAACCACTGTGCATGTAAAACTGGGTGCTTTAGTGCTGGAGGTGTGTCTGTGGCGTATGGTGCCTCTGGGTACTTGATTGGAGCACATGGGCTATGGAAGTGTAAATGAATGACTGAGCTGAGGTTTACTGGAGTGGGGTGTCTCTGGGATTTTCAAGGAGCTGGGTTTGCTGATCTTTGGAGCTTGAGCTGAATTGCCTTGTATTGAGACTTCCAGTGAAGTGGTGTGTCCCTTTGGGAATTTACTAGTCGACTTCAAAGATATTTATAACATGCCTTGATAAACAACTACCCAAGCATCTCTCACTTGTTTTATAGCTTGTCAACTTCCTTAAAAAAACTCTTTAATCAGGAATTTGTCTTTGGCTTCTGTGGAGTCACTGTGATGAATATTAGATACTAGATATAAAGTACAGAGAAATAACTAAGACAATATAATTGTAAGTAGTGTAATAAAACCGAGGTCAGTGGAGGGAATTGTTTTAGAACTTCAAATCTGTACACCCAGTTTGTGGAAAGCCAAGGATAGGATAACAATGAAAGACCAAAATCCATTTGCAGAGTCTCCATGAAATTAAATTTCCATTGAATTCTTTTAAAGAATCAAATGGGAATGGGGATAGTTTTCCTGGAGACAAAATGCTTTAGAAAGTGGATAACTACAGACATAGGTTAACATTTTGTTATATCACCATGTGTATTACCTTTTCACCAATTAACCTCATTTTTAATTTGATCTCATTTCTATTATATTCTACTTTCTATTGTAATGAGTTTTCCTTCTCTTATATTTTGTTGTCTTTGTTGGAGTTTTTTGGTATGATTTTTTTATTAAATTGAGACTAAGCAATCTTTGTGTTAATCCAGTTGAGTGAAGCAAATCCAAAGATACTCATGTATGTATAAGAAAGAGTTTTATATCAAAGAATAATTGTATATTAAGAAACATGCCAACCCTGTCCAGATCAAGTTCATAAGTCTGGTAATAGCCCATATAGCTAATACTAGTACATAAATTCTGTTTTAGATTCACGTAGCATATGCAATGATGCTGAATGCAGGAACATCACAGACCAGTGAGCAAAAGGTCTTGTGGATCCACTGGCAGTGGAAGCATTTTAATGCTGTTGCAGATCTCCATGTGTCTCCTCCAGCTCTAAGATTCTGGCTGAACTAGTGTGTCTCCATGTGGTTTGTCAAGAGGAATGTTTAGCAGAGAGAGTGTGTATGCCTTGACTCCAGGCAGGGAGATGGGAGTTCTCAGGATCCTAGGAGAAGATTATGCCTACACAGGGGCCTCAATGACTATTAAATGATTGACAGGTTAGATGGTAGTCCTAGACTCAAGTTGACAGGAGACTATGTAGTTGTTAAAGACCACCTTTGTTAGTATAGGTAGACTAGAGAAACAAATCTAGGGAGACTCAGATGTGTGTGTGTCAGAACATTATATCAAAGTGTAGTTGTATATTAGGAAAATATCCCAGACCAGTCCAGATCAAATCCATAAATCCAATATTAGCCCATATGTTCTATGCTAGTCCTTAAAGTATCTTTTAGACATGTGAAGAACTTGCAATGATGCTGAATGCAGGAAGATCACAGGTCAGTGCATAGAAGGTCTTTGGGTCCAGTGGCAGTGGAAGCATTTGAACGCTGGCATGTGTCTTTACATGTGTCCTCCAGCTATATGAGGGTTGCAACAGCAGGAAATGTAAGGCAGAGAGAGTGTTTCTAGTGAGCCATTTATCTCTGTCACACCTCCAAATGAGGTAATCAGGCTACAACCTGATTGGCAGACTAGAATCCACCCCTTAGCTCAGGTTGACAGGGGATTATGTAACTGCTACAGACAACTCCATGTCAACTTGACACTTTAACACAACTCTAGCCATATACCATATTTTTCAGACCATCAGATGCACCCAACCATAAGACACACCCAGTTTTTAGAGCAGGAAAATAAGAAAAATGTATTCTGAACCAAATACTACCAGTATACTAAAATGTTCTGAGGTATCATATCTTTGGACCTTAAGATGCACCCTCACTTTTCCCTTACTTTGGGGGAAAAGGAAGTGCATTTTATGGTTTGAAAAATAGGTCATAATTTTAAAACAAAACAACAATAAAATCATATTTGCATCTAATGAGATAAAACTAAAATGCATGAAATTTAAAAAGTGATACCCTCATTTAACATAATATTCTATAAGTCAAAAAATTAATATTCTATGCCTAACAATTGCAGTGAAGTGAGCACCTACACTCTATATTCATGCCTTTATTCTCCCTACTATGGGGCATTCAATTTACATACATCTCCCTAACATCAACCCAGTGCTCTGAGGAGACCTGGATGTTCTTTGATGTGAAGAATCTTCACTCCAGTGGAGCCTTGTGAGTTGACGTCCATAATTAAAGTCAAATCAGTACAGGCCATTCACAAAGGCCATGAAGACCAATATGCACCGATTTACAGGCTCAAAAATCTCTTCTTCACCTGTTTAGATTCTGGTCAACTCATTGTGGGACACCTTGTTTAGCTGTACCAGGGCACCCATTGGTCACCTTGACTTTAGACCATGGGCAACATCACAGATTCTGAACAACACTGGCCTCCCTTGTGCTAGATCATAAACTTCAGACCTGTCAACCCACTCTCATTTTCTCCTCTAGTCCTTGTGAACCAGGTCCACAGGTGTCAGTGGCCAGACTTAACCCATGTCTTTATTGCTGCATTTCTCCCACTTCCACTCAACAAGTAGATACAGGTGTTCACCTGGCAAGCATTTTAACCTGCCCACAGGCTCTCTTTAACAGTTCAGTATTAGAGCAGAGAGTTTCTTCTATGGTTACAATTTGTTTGAGCTTTAGAAGCACATTACTAGTTCAAAATTAAATAAAAAACAAAAACAAGAGCTCCTTTTTTTAAACCCTTCCATCTGTCAACAGCCCTCTAGACAAGTCTCTTCATCTTCTTCAAATGTCCTGAACACTAAATGGATGAACACTGGATGAGGCTTAGCTTTTCAGAGCTTCCTTTGCTGGCTTGCCTGCCTTATACCTATTTAAATATTTAAATTGATGATTGAAACAGTAAACATATAAACTATGTATAATCATCTCTTTCTATCATTATATTAATAAAAATTGGCAGAAGACGACATTGTCAACTTAGTATAGGCAGATCCTCAACTCAATTCTTAAAGCTGTCAAGTTCAATCCTTATCTATATTATCTTGGTCCTTATCTAAATTATTCCAATGAGACAAAATATGGCTTTCAGCATCAAGCCAGGGCCTTCCGTCAGCCATTTTCACTAAACAGGATGGTCTCTTAGAAAAAGTTCAAGGAGACAATTTTGCCCCCTGAACTCAAAATATATGCTAATCACATTCTTGTTTGCCATTTCAAATAGGAGTAAGCAAAGACAAAAGCCAAACAAAATAATAAAAAATTTAATTCCCCAGGTTATTTCTAAAAAAACAACCAAGTAATCACTATGGTTCTTTTCACCTCTGGCTAGCCAACGAAAAAAAAACTGCCATAAGGCAGAGTATCCACTCTCCATCTTCACGACTTTTTTCTCAAGTACCCTACTCCCAAGGTACCATAATGTGTTAGTCCAGGATGGCTAGAGAAACAAATCTAGTGATACTCATGTATGTATAAGAAAACCTCCCAGCCCCGTCCAGATCATTCCTCAAGATAGTAAGCAGAATTGAAGCTCCTGAAGGCAATGGCAGAACAGGCTGGGGAGTTTGGGAGAACTCTGATAGTGGATATAAAACTGAGGATGGTGTTCCAAAATTGCTGGTGGTGATGACTTCACAACTCCTTTTAATATATTAAAAGCACTGAATTATTAAAACCATCAAATTATATATTTTTCTAGTTAAGTATAATTGAGTGAGTTCCAACTCATAGCTACCTATGTAACAAAGGGGAACACCATTTGGTCCCATACCATTGTCATTATTGTTCTTATATTTGAACAAATTGTTTAAACGATTGTGATAATCTTGCCACAGTCTTTTTCTTTCTTTGGTATTCCTCTATTTTACCAATTATGGTATATTTTTCCAAGGATAGTCTTTCCTAAAAATATGTCCAAAATTCAGGGGACAAAGTGTCGCCATACCCACTTCTAGTGACCATTCTGACTGTACTTCTTCCAAAACATATTAGTTTGCTCTTTTGACAGTCTATGATATTTACAATATTTTTGCCATAGTCCAAATGCATCTATTATTCTTTACTCAATGTGAAATTTTTGCATGTCTATAAAATTATGAAAAATACCAAAGCTCGATCCAGGTAAACCTTAGTCCTTGTTCTTCCGTGGTTAAACCTTAGTCCTTGTTCTTCCGTGGTTAAGAGAAGTCTTGTGCAGCAGATTTGCCCAATGCAATGCTTCCTTTAATCTCTGGACTGCTGCTTCCAGGAGCTTTGATTGTGGATCCAAGCAAGAAAAAATTCTTGACAATTTCAACTTGGCTCCATTTACCATGGTGTTATCTCTTGATCAGTTGTGAGAATTTTGGGTTTTTTAAATAATGGCTGTAATATACATTGAAGTCTGCAGTCCTTGATCTACATCAGCAAGTACTTCATGTATTCCTTCCTTTCAGCAAGCCAGGTTGCATCTACATATTTCAGGTTTTCAAATCACCTTTCTCCAATCCTGTGTTAGTCCGGGCAGACTAGAGGAACAAATTTCATAGACACGCATATAGGTATAAGGAAAAGGGTTTATATACAAAAGGAATGTGACACCGAGAAGGCATTCCAGCCCAGTCCAGTTCAAAGTCAAAGTCATAAGTCCGATACTAACCCATATGCCCGAAATCAGTGTATAAAGTTTCCTTCCGACTCACAAAGTCACAGGCCAGTGGGTGCAGAATCTGGGTGCTGGCAGGGTCTCCCCATGGCTCCTCGCTTCCAGGGCTCAGGGTCCATCCCCAGCATGCCGCTCCAGCTTCAGAGGTCTGCCTTCATCAGGGCAAAGCTGTGTGGTCTCTCCGCTGGCTACTCCAGCCTCCCAGCCGCCGCCATTCTGTGTTGCCTGTGGTTAATCATCTCTGAAACTAACTCCCAACAACTGGGGAAGACAGCTTCTCATCTTCACAAGGGAAATATCACAAGATTTCCCAGAAATCTCAGTAGAAAGCCATGCCCACACAGAGGCCTCATTGGCTACTCAATGGTTATCTCCAGATTAACAGGCTAGACTCTATCCCTACATTTCAATCACAAAATTAACATAAGCACATGACTGCCACAATTCCTTAAATCACATTCTCTTTCATATAAGACAGATACTCTAATTATTTGCTCAATATATAGATTGAATAAGTATGGCAAGAGGATACAATCATAACACATGCTTATCTTGATTTTAATTCACAATTTAATTTAATTCTGTTTGCACAATTGTCTCTGATCTATGTATGGATTCTTCATGACACAAACCAAGTGTTCTGGAATTTCCATTCTTCTCAAAGTTATCCACAGTTTGCATGGTCCACTATTTGAATGCCTTTTCATAGTCTAGAAAACCCAAGTAAATATCTTTCTGGTATTCTCTGCTTTGAGGAAAGACCCATCTGACATCAGCAATGATAACCCTTGTTCCAAGTATTCTTCTGAATTCAACCTGAATTTCTCACAGCTTATTGTAAATGTACTGCTGCAACAATTTTTGGATGATCTGCAGTAAAATTTTATTCCCATGTTATATTAATAATACTGTTCTCTAAATTGAATATTCCATTGCGTCACTTTTCTTTGGAATGCGTACAAATATAGATCTCTTCTGGTTCATTGGTCAAGTAGCTGTCTTCCCAATGTCTTGCCATAGATGAGTGAGAACTTCCAACACTTCATCAGCTTGTGGAAACATTTTGATTGGGAGTCCACTAGTTTCTGGATCCTGCTTTTAGCTAATGTTTTCAGTGCAGCTTGGACTTCTTCCTTTAGTGTCATTGGTTCCTGATCTGGTCCAGAAATAGAGGAGTTTTGACTAGTTATTTTTAATACAATGATGCTATGTATCCTTTCCATCTTCTTTTGATATTTCCTAAATCATTCAATGTTTTTCCTATCAAAGCTTTCACTCTTACAACTCAAGCATTAAACTTTTCCTTAAGTTCTTTCCATTTAAGATATGCTGAGAATGTTCTGTATTTTTGGTTTTCAAACTAGGATTTTGGACATTTCACTATAATATTTGACTTTGTCTTTTTGAGATGCCTTTTGAATTTTCTATTCAGCTCTTTCACTTCATTCCTTCCATTTAAAAACCTTAGCTACTCTATGATGAAGAGCAAGTATCAGATTCTCTTCTGACACCCACTTTGATCTTTTTTCTTTCCTCTCTTTTTAATGACCTTTAACTGTGTTCATGTATGAATGTTATCTCACAGCTTATCAGGCCTTTCACTAGCTTTCAATGTATCAATTTAGCTCTTAAATTTTCTTGAAATTCATGGGATATACTCGTCATATTTTGACTTTAAGGAACTTGTTTTAAATTTCTTTAGCTTCAACCTAAACTTACAGATGAACAATTGATTATCTGTTTCATAGTCAGTCCCTGGCCTCATTGTAATTACAAATATTACTAGTTTCTCCATTGTCTCTTCCCATAAAAATTGTCATTTTCATTTCTGTGCATTTGATTTGGAGAAATCTACATATATAGTTAGATTTGTGTTGTTGAAAAAAGAGTATTATATTGAAGAAGTTGTTGGTTTTGCAAAACTCTACCCATATGATAGCTAGTCTTGTTTGCTTCACCATGTCTGTATTTTCCAAGAAGTGTTACTTTCTCCTTCTTTCCAACTTTTGCATTTCAATTGAAAATAACTGTAAATTAATCTGAATTGCATATTTGATTGGTGTCACATGAGAAATGTTATAATTACTTAATTTCTTTTTAAAAAATATAAATTATATTGGGGACTCTTACAGCTCTTATAACATTCAATACATCATTCATATTAAGCACACTTGTACATATGTTGCCACATTCATTTCCAAACATTTTCTACTTGAGCCCCCAGCATAAGTTCCTCTTTCCCCTTTTCCTCTAGGTCTTTCTTGAAAAATTCCAGCTCCCCATATTTCCCCTCCCCCTAACCCCATGAACTCCTAATAATTTAGAAATTGTTATCAGCTCTTTATATCGGACACTGCCCAATGTATCACCTCACCCCACCCCCTGCTGTCTGCACCCTAGAGAGGAGGTCATGTTGAAAAAAACTGAATAATAGTGGCATTGATAGGATTTCTTTGTATCCATATGGGTATTATTATATCACACCATTGTACTTCAAGATAGATGTTGAAATGTTCCCTTTAAGGATGAATGTCCTATAATTTATCTTAAATCTGTCACTTCCCACATTGCAAGTAATGTGATTTTATGAATAAAAATGGACAATACCAGTCTATTTACACTCTCATGCCTATGATATAGATCTTTATTCATTCCATTTCATTTTTAAAGGCTTATAATTTCCCTAGTTTTACACCTTGTTCATTTCAAGCTCCAGTTATTACTAGACGTTTGCAGCTGTTTTTCCTCATTTTGAACCATACTCCACCCATCAACAAATAGGTCTTAAAGGCTTTATCCCTGCAAGCATTGCTCCAGTCATGTTATTATGGTTGGCTATACTTGGAGACGGTTGGTTTTGAGTGTCTTCTGACCTGGGGGCCTCATCTTCTGGCACTACATATGACAATATACTGTCAATATCCATGAGGTTTTCAGTGCCTAAATCCTGTAAATGGACAGCCTAACCCAGCGTATTATAGTATGTGAAATATATATATATATATATATATATATATATATATATATATATATAATTTTTAGGGCATCACTGCACTGGTGGTGGGAGTAGGAGGCTGAGCCTTTCCCCCTGTGGAGCTGGAATTGAACCTCCATCCCAGTGGGCCGCAGTCGCACGCACAACCACTACGCCACCGGGGCTCAGTCCAATTTTTTTTTTAATATAAAGAGTCTCCATTACCTTCTGACAAGACTTCACAGCCTTGAGTTTAATTGACTTGAGGTCCTCAGAAACCACTGTTTTTATTGAACCTGTCTTTGCGGGATTATTTCTGAAGTGACCTTAATTAGTCCTGGACATGCATCTAACTAAGAAAATTTTTCAACAACCATCCACTGATCATAGAGACATATTTAAACGTGTTAGTTTGGAATAAAGCTGTGCCCATGTGTTTGGAATAGAACTGAACCTCAGAAACTTGGGGGATGTCAAAACATATTTTGAAATAATGTCCACCCCAATAGAAAAAATATTGAAACCACACAATAAGGTCTCAGTAAGCTTACATACATATCAAAAGAAGTTATCCAAAGTAAAACACCAAAAGAAACAAAAAGAGCCTAGTCTCTCTACAGCTCTTCAATGAACTCATGTTGTACTACTTGTTTGTACTTGACTTACGACGCTTAGCATGATTTTCCCCAGTTCTTCCCATTGTGCTTCATGTGTTCATCACTGCTTTCTAGGGATGTGCAGTACTCCAATGTATGTATGAACCAACATTTTTTATCCATTCATCCTTGCAATTGTGAACTGCACCGACCATGATGAATATTGGAACACAGATGTCTGGTTGTGGTTTCTTTCTTGCCTCATTTGGGTATTCACTTAGATGGGGGATTGCTGGGTCGTATGGTAGCTTGATTTCCATCTGTTTTAAATATCACCAAACAGATTTCTATAATGGCTGTAAATATCTAGAGGTACACCAGCAGTAGAGGAGCATTCTTATGTCCCCACAGCCTCTCCAACACTAGTTACTTTCTGATTTTTTGAAATGGGCAATCTGTGAAGGTGTTAGGTGGTATCTGCTAATCGTTTTAGTTTACATTTCTCTTGTGGCTAATTATCAGAAACATTTTTCATGTGTTTATTGGCCATTCAGGTTTCTGTTCTTGTGAAACCTCTGTTCAGGTCCTTTTCCCATCTCCTTAGTAAGCAGTTAACTTTTTTTCTTATGGTAATCTTGAAAAGTATTGTAGATTGTAGTAATAAGATTTTTGTTTGATGTGTCATTGCTAAAGATATTTTCCCAGGTGGCGGTCTCTCTTATTTATCTCGTGATGAATTCTTTTGATGTATACCGGTGATTTTTCTTCAGAATATCCCACTTGTCAATTTGTGACTCCTCTGTATTTGTGTCCTTCCCTATTTCTGATAGACTATGCATTCCCTGCACTAAGGTTCTTAGGTTTGTTTCAATTGCCTAATTAATGGCCATAATAGTCAGGGGTTTTAACTCAAATTCTGTGATCCACCTTGAGTTTATTTTGTCCATGGAGTGAGGTAAGGGTTTTGTTTCATTTTTCTGTAAGTAGATACCCATTTTTTTCCAGCCCCACTTATTAAAAATGGCATCTACTTCCCAGTTGATATTTTTTATTTCTTTATTAAAAATCAGTTGTCTGTATGCTGCTATTTCTATTTCTGGGTTTTTAGCTCCTTTCCTTTGGTTTGAATGTCTGTTGTTACACCAGTACCACATTGTTTTGACCCCTGTGACTGTTTAATGGGTGCCAAAGTCAGGTAAAACAAGCCCTTCCACTTTGTCTTCTTCCTGAGGAATTCTTTGCTAATTCTGGACTACTTCCCTCTCCATTTCAAGTCAATAATAAATTTTTCCAATTCTTTAAAGAAGGATGGTGGCATCTGTGTGGGGATATCATTAAACTCATAGAGTGCCTTGGGCAGAACTGACATGATTAACAATATTGAATCCTCCAATATATGAGCATGGGGTGGTTTTCCATTTGTTAAGGTCACTCTTGCTTTCTTGTAATAGTGTTCTGTAGTTTTCCTAATATAAATATTTTGGTTTTTTGGTCAGCTATATCCATAGAAATTTCAATTTGTGCTTAGTTATTGTAAAGGGTGCTACCTTTTTAATTGCCTCTTCTGTGGTCCTGTCTGATGTGTAGAGCAGACTGATAACTTCTGTTGGTTGATCTTGCATCCTGCCACTGTCCCACATACTTCCCTCACTTCCAACACTCTACTGGGGGAGTTTTGGAGATTTTCAATATATAAAATCATATATTCTGTGAATAATGATAATTTCACCTATTCCTCCCCCAGATGAATATCTTTTCTTTTCTTATGTTGTTAGCTAGAACCTCCAGCACAATACTAAATAGGAGTGGGGACAATGGACATTCTTATCTGGTTCCCTTTTTCAGTTGAATGGTTTTCATCTCCTTTCCATTGATTACCACATTGGCTGCTAGTTTTTCATATATAACTTGTATAATATTAAGGAATTTTCCTTCCATTCCCATCTTTTCTTTCATTCCCATCTTGTAGTGTCTTAGACAGGAATGGGTGTTGGATGTTGTTGAGTATTTTTTCTGTATCTATAGACATTGTTATGTGGTTCTCAGAATTTCCCATGTCAATGTGGAAATGTTAGTAATGATCCCTGCATCCTGATATGAATCCCACTTGGGTATGGTGAATTATTTGTTTTATATGCTTTTGTATTCTATTGGCCTGCATTTTGTTAAGGATTTCTCCTCAACTTTTATGGGATCCTTGTCCACTTTAGGTATCAGTGCTGTACTAGTTTCATTGAAAGGCTTCAACTGATATCCCAAGATGTGAACACAACATATCTGCATGTAGCAGGAAACAAACAAAGACTTTTGTGGGGCAAGCCCCAATCCCAATTATGTGGACACCATCCTGCCTCACCCCAGAAGAATATACCTTACAGGATAGCACTGAAGCTATAGCTTGGGGAGAGGGTCACATCAGATTAGAGCACACAGGAGAAACAAAGAGGAGTGGGGAAGGAAGGGAACACATCATGGCTCACCAAGCCCTGAGGAAAATATTCCTGCTCAGAATAGACAATGTACAGAGAGGACCATAAGACCAGCTCCACCATGAAATACAGCATTCCTGACTGAACAATAGCACTACAGGGGACATCACTGGAGACATAGTGCAGAATCTGTGCCCAATCTCACCCCATCACACCGGGTTGCAACATTAAGGGCATGCAACACAGCAGCAAGGGAAGCAAAGTGATGAAATCTCCAGGGAATATGAAAAATAGACTTTGGAAACAGAGTGTAGCACTTCATCAGACTTGACTGGAAAACATACAAAAGAACCAACAAACCAACCTTCAACTATTTGTAGGCTTTTCCACTTTTGTTAGTGGCTTTCTTCTTGTTGCTGTTACTTTGGGGGGGAGTTGTTATTTTTTTGTTGGTTTTGACTTCTTTTGTTGTTTTGTTTGGCTTTGTTTTTTTGTGTGTGTGCTTATTAATGTCTCTTCATATCTATCTAGATAAGATAGGTGGGATAAACAACCCTTAGATGAAAAGAATGGGACCAAAGTGTACCAGGGTGGGAGGGGGTGGTACAGGAGAAAGGGAGTTGGGAGAAAGGAAGGAAGGAGGAACCAACTCAGGGACAAGGGAACAACAATTGAACTAAAATTAATGGAGAAAATGGCATAGGATGACTAGTGGGCTTAATCAAGGACAATGTAGCAACAAGGAATTACTAAACCTGAATAAAGGCTGAACATGGCGGTGGGACAACAGGAAAGTAAAAGGAAATAGAAGAACCAGGAGGCAAAGGACGTTAATAGAGGTCTAAATATAGGCATGTACATATGTAAATATATTTATATATAATGAGAGGGAAATAGTTCTATGTACTTATATCTATATGTTAAGAATTCAGGTTGCTGATGGACATTGGACCTCAACTCAAGTGCTCCCTCAATACAGGAATACTTTGTTCTAGTAATCTGGCATTCTGTGCTGCTCACTTTCCCAAAATGGTAACTGAAGAAAAAATGTGTGCATAAGCAGATGTGGTGAAGAATGTTGATGGTGCCTGGCTATGAAAAGATATAGAGTGTGGGGTCTTAAAGGCTTGAAGATAAGCAAACGACCATCTAGCTCAGAAGCAACACAGTCCACATGAAAGAATCACACCAGCCTGTGTGATCATGAGGTATCGATGGGATCAAATATCAGGCATCTAAGACTCAGACCCAAAGCTCATCTGTAGACAATTGGACACCCATTACAGAAGGGTTACAAGGAATTGATGAGCCAGTCAGGGTACAGTATAGTACTGAAGAAACACACAATTTCCTGCTACTTCTTTAATGCTTCCTTCACCCTATTTCTACCTTACAAATTGTATTAGACCAGGACATGTACCCTGCTACAGAAAGAGCCTGCAACACAGGGAATCCAGGATAGATAAATCCCTCAGACCAACAATGAGAATAGAAGTACCTGGCAGTCATGAATGGGAGGATTAGAGGAAGGTTGGGGGAGAAAGGGAGAATCGATCCCAAAGATCAACATATAGCACCCTCTCAGGGGGATGAGCAAAGGAGAAATGGGTAAAGGAAGACGAAGTACAATGTAAGACATGAAAATAATTATCTATAACTTATAAAGGGTTCATGAGGGTGGGCGGGAAGGACAGGGAGGGAGATAAAGAAGGAGCTGTTATCAAGGGCTCAAGTAAGAAGAAAAAGCTTTGAAAATGATGATAGCATAAGTGCAAATGTGATCACACAGTGGATCAACATATGGATCATTATAAGAGATGCACGAGCTCCCAAATAGAGTATTTTTTAAGAAAGAAATTAAAAGGACTAAATATCCAATGACATGCATAGTACCTCAACGAAATCAGGCAGTAACAATTTCATACTGTGTGATACCATTTCCTTCTCAGAAACACAAGGAAGCACTCTACAGATCTGTCCAATATATGCTTTTGATACCGGATTTTGACATTAAATTTACACATACTCTTAAATCTTATTGGTCATTGCCTGTTTTGTGTTCCCAGATTGACATTAGCAAAAAAGGACGATAAACCTGGAAAAACTGACCATGGGTACACATAAAATTCATACATTGATTCCCATTGTCTTCCGAGCAAAATCTAGACTTAACATGATCTAAAAGAGGAGGATGAACTTGCTTCCTAGTTTCCGTCAATTCTTATCCTTCCCCCCCCCACCCTCTTTCCTTCACGCCAAGGCAACATTGCACTGCTGATCTCAAGGTATGGGTTTCAAACCCACCAGCTGTGTCTGGGGAGAAAGATGAGCTGTCTTCTGCCTTGGAGATTTGCAGTTTCAGAAACCATATGCATCAAAATCAACTCAATGATAGCGGGGTTGCTGTTTAGTGTTTTTATTCACTTAGTCCTCTAGTTGAGCCACATCATTGATCTATTTTTTCACTTCTCTGGAACAGCACTTTTAGACATCTTAGATACCATCATTCATTTTCATGCTAATTGTGACTTCCTCAGTCTCCTATGCTCTCCTGATCAGATTTTGCCATCTAGTTCCAGGATAACCCCTTGTGTTTATCCGTTTTAAAGTAAAACTATTGTAAAATTGTTTATAAGTTGTGTCTGTCACAAAAAAGGATATGTTGATGTTCTAAACTGTTACCCATGGACATGGTTTTGTTGGGAAATAAGCTGTTTGAAAATTTTATGATTTACTTTATTATAAGGTCACATATTAAACTCTGACCCACACGACCAGCAGATCAAAAGCACCAGCAGCTCTGCAGGGTAAAGGCTGGTTTTTCTACACCTATAACCGGTCACAGGTTTGAAAACCCTGAGTCATTGTGAGTAGGCATTTTCTTGATGGCATGGAATTGAGTAGGTCCTACCTGTGTATCAGTGGGTCTAATTATACATGACTTATAAAAGAGATGAAAATACACACAGAGAAAAAGAAACAAAATATATAACTACCTATTACAGAGGGAGAAACAGTTAAAAACTAAGGAATTTGAAGACTTATTCAGACCTAACAGAAGCTAGGAGAAAGGCATGGAGCAATTGATCAGTCCACTCAGAATGTCAACATGGCCAAGTATGGATTTTCACTTGCAGCCCTCAGATTTGTAAGACAATAAATATATGAGCTTATAAACCAAATGCCCATGGTATTTTGTTAGAACAGTTCTAGTGTGGATGAAGACAGAACTTTTCCACAATTATTATACTCTAAAATATTAAGCAAGCAATTTACCAACATTTAGTGTGTTAGTCATTCTCACTGAAACTCCCAATTTTATGAGCACCTTGCATGACTCAAGTTAGGATAGTGATCTGCTCCCTCAAGGTCTATGGGTGGGATTCAAGAGTCATTGTCAATGACCCTTAACAATATGGACCTGTTCACCTTCCCCCCGGGAGTCTGAAGTCTTTCCTTATCACATTCCTCTCCTCTTAGTCATGAGGGATCCCTAAACCATTATCTTATTATAGCCCTTAAGACAGCCCCTGCTCGCGGCATGTCCTGACCAGGGACTAGAGAAATGATGTGTCACATGTTAGGGACTACTTAAACGGGGAAAATTAATGTTTGCATTCCCTCTCCCTCCATTTCCATCTCCATGCGGACAACATACAGGGCGGAGGTGAGCATGTTACCCTGATGTTATGTATGCCTGACTTATTGTTACTTTCTTTCTCTCTCTGTCATGATCTCTATATCATTATTATAATAGATAGTAATAATTGCTGCACAGCTACCTGTTGAATTCTTACTGTGAGTATATGAGAGGATTGATCACCCCCTGATAGTTCTAGGAATGTTTTTCTATTATTTACAATTGTTTATTTTTAAATATCTTCTTGAGTTACCTGTCCATAATTTTTATAAGGGTGGGTGGTACAGTACCTACATAATAGCACTGAACCTTTTAGTCTTAAGAAATGCCTGAATAAAAGAATATAGTATAAATTGATGCATAAATAAATTATATATTTTCCTGACCCTAAAATAGTGGTTCTCAGCTTATGGGTCGCGACCCCTTTGTGGGTTAAATGGCCCTTTCACAGAGATCACCTGATTCATAACAGTAGCAAAATGACATTTATGAAGTAGCAACAAAAATAATCTTATTAGCTGAGCTCTGGTGGTGCAGGGGTTGTGTGCGGGACTGCGGCTCATAAGGTTCATGGTTCAAATCCAGGAGCAGCTCTCCAGGAGAAAGCCTGGGCTTCCTTCTCCCACCAGGGCAGTGATGTTGGAAAAAAATTTTGTTTTTGTTTTTTTTTGGGGGGGGGGAGGTCACCAAAACATAGGGAACTGTATTCAAGGATCACGGCATTAGTAAGGTTGAGAACCACTGCCCTAAAGTAAGAAGGTTCTGAAGAGTTCACGACTTGTTGAGAAGGCTCCTCCATGGATTAGTTTAACCTATCGAAGTATTTACTAAGTAATCTTAACAATAAAGTGGGATGTGCTCCGTTAATAGCCAAAAGGTTGACGATTCTACCTCAGTTTCTCTTCAGGAGAAAGATGTGACAATCTGCCTCAGTAAAATGCATAGCTTGCAGAACCTGGAGTAGTTCTACTCTGCCCTCTGTTATCTCTAGACCTGGGAATTGACTCTAGGTAACCCACTCTTTATTGGTTTTAAGTATCTACTAAAATTGTAACAGTAGCTTTCTTATCTAACTTTCTCTGCTGATCATTTTACCCATAGATTCTGGAATGAAGATACAGAATGCAGCCTTGCCAATGTTTTCTGGTATTAAGTGAAAGCTGCCTTTATTACACTTCATGTGCCCTTTCTCCCCCATGGCTCGTGACCCAACTTCCTACCCAAATTCATCAAAGTTTTAGATTGCATAAGAAACAGAAACTGACTCAGATTCACTTAAGCAGTGACAGAACTTGTTAGAGAGTATCAGGTCACACATTTAATGAGAAATTTGACGAAAGGCATATGGATAGTAAGCAGAGTCATGGCCGATTTAAAATCCTTCTATGAAAGTCCTCTTCTTAGTAGGAGGCTGCTCTTAATGGCATCACACCTGATTCAGTTCGTCTCCATCAGCCCCTGCACATTTGTTTCCTTATGTTCAAACGTCCAACCTCGAGCTGTTAAAGAGCAAAGAGAGAAAATGTTCCCCTGTTGGCCCCCTATAGTAGAAGGAAAGATGGCCGCCAGCAGAAAATGGCCTTTAAACCCAAACAACAAAATCAATGAATAAAATCTCCCATATCTAGAAATCTTGCGATTGAATCTTGAACTTGAATTTGCACCAGACCTCACAAACCTTGGCTTTTTAAAAAAAAATGCAAGTCCTCAACCTCTTGCCACCCAACCTTAAGAAACTTGGTATGTTGTTTTCACTAAAGTCTAAGTCTATGGGGGTTCTGTGGGCAGTGCCAAGAGGTACTTCCCTTCTCATTCCCCATCCTTGATTCAGAAGAAAAATGGGGGACAAAACTGGGAGATATTTAGAGATGGAAGAAGAAAGAGAACATTCATTTCTTTTTGTCAAGCTATTCCATGACCTTTAGATTTTGTGAAAGCACTTTAACCATTTTTAATATAAATACTTTTATTGGGGGCTCTTGCAACTCCTATCATGGTCAATACACACATCAATTGTATGCAGACCACATTTGCACACTTGTTGCTATCATCATTCTGGAAACATCTTCCTCCTACTTAGACTCCTGGGACCAGCTCCCCATATTTCCCCTCCCTTCCTTCTCCATGAACCCTTACCAATTTACACATTGTCATAATTTTGTCATTGTACACGTTCCAATGTGTCCCTTCACCCACTTTTCCGTTGCCCATACCCCAGAGAGGAGGTCATATGTAGACCCCTAAATTAGGTTCCCCCTTTATACTCCACCTCACCCCTAGCCCTGAAAGGATAATCTGTCCTAAATTATCCCTGTTTCCGGCTCCAGGGTACATCCCATTGTCTAGCTGGATTTGTAGGGTAGAATTGGGATCATTATAGTGGGTGGGAGGAAGCATTTAAGAACTTTAACCATTTTTCATGAAAATTTTAACCCTCTGTTTTATTGTATGTATTTCAAGCTATTAAAAAGTCTTTCTTAAAATACATTTATTACTATTCAAAAAGGTTGTAAATATATCCAGACAATAAAGTTCCATTAATTTTTTTAAAGAAAATATAATTAACATATAGAATCAAAAGCATTTCAACACCTAAGATTCTTATAGCCTTTCTCACCTAAGCACTTGTCTTTGACAGCACTTTTCTTTAATGGGTACTGCACCTCTTTATTTTACCCAGCAGATAGTAAGTTCCAATAAAGACAACTATCTAGCTATCTTTGCTCATGGTGGTATCTAAAACGTAAAAGAGATAGACATGGAATACATGCACACAAAATAACTGAAGGTGTCAGATCTTCTGTTCTAATTCTGTTGTGGAAGCACAAGACGTGCTATATATACACACAGATACATAAAATTTCAGTATATCTATATCTGTATCTATATACAGAAATTAGTTGGAAGAGTTTGAATAACACTGAACATGTAAGGAACTTATTTTGTTGTTTCAAAATTAGTTAAATGGAAAATATTTGAGATTTTTAAAAATAATTGAATTATTTCATCCTTCAAAGGAAAATAATGATGTTGAATAAAGGAATGGAGACAACACCTTTAAAAAATCACTTTATTGGGGCTTATATAACTCTTATCACAGTCCAACCATACATCCATTGTATCTAGCACTTTTGTACATTTGTTGCCATCATCATTCTCAAAACATCTGCTTTCGACCTGAGCCCTTAGTATCAACTCTTCTATTATCTCCTCCCTCCCTGTCCTCCCACTCTCATGAATCCTTGATAACTTATAAATTATCATTATGTTGTCACGTCTTTCACTGTTCAATAGCTCCCTTCATCCACTTTTCTGTTGTCCATGGCCCAGGGAGAGTTATATGTGATCCTTGTGCTCAGTTCCCCCTTTCTACCCCACCTTCTCTCTACCCTCCCAGTTTTGCCACTCTCACCACTGGTTTATCTGTCCTGAATTCCCTTTATTTCCAGCTCTCATCCATACCAATGTATAGCCCCTGGCCTAGCCAGATTTGTAAGGTAAAACTGGGATTATGATAGTGGGTAGGGGAACTGAAGATGGAGAAGCATTAAAGAACTAAAAGAAAGTTGTATGTGTCGCCATTCATTGCTACACAGCACCCTGACTGGGGGGACAACAATTTTTATGACTGTCTATGAAATTCTGAAGTATCTATCAAGAATTGCCTGATATGTTGGTGATGTACAACACTCTGTTCTCACTTCCGTACTATTCTGATTTCAAGGTTGACAGAGTGGAGTTATGGGTGTGAACTATATTGGGTGACACTATCAAAGGGGGGGAGGCCAAAATGCTTGTTCATAAAGTTTTATGCAACGTTTCAGCTGGACTGTAGTACGTTTGGTTAAAATATCCCAGGTTGTTACAATATTGAAAATATATTTCAAAAACCCAACTAACATGTATCATTATAGATATATAGCTTGTCATAGTTACATAGTTTCATGTCAACTTGAAAAATGGTATAGGGGTGAAGTCTAGCCCGTCAACCAGGTCACAGTCTGACAATACCTCCTTGTGGGTGGAACCTTCTCATGAAGATGGGACTTTCTCTCCTTCTCTCTGTATGTCACCATCCTGTTGCGAAGACACACTCAGAGAACTGGAGTAGCCATATGGAGGCGGGTCCACACAGAGACCCACACTATGCTTCCACCAACACTAGATCCACAAGATTGTTACCCTCTTGTCTTTAATCTTCCAGCATCTGACATCATAGCATGCACTGCGTGACTCTGAAAAGGAATTTATGGACTGATTTGGGGTCTGTGGGCTAATATGAAAGTCAATATCTGACCTATGGACTTGATATGGACTGGGTCATGATGTTTTTTCAATATACAATTACTCTTTGATATAAACACTTCCCCTATACACATATAAGGGTTTCTAAATTTGTTTCTCTAGTCACCCTGGACTAACACACAGCTAAAGCATTTTGTCAATTTACTTTTGGAATCTTCAATTACACTTCAAATCTTATCTGTCTGTGCTATAAGCACCCACTATAAGTTGTGCAGCTGTTGAAGTTCTTGTAGTCACTTCTTACACAAATTTCCTAGTGTTCTACCCACAATATTGTGGTAGTTAATATCTGTGAGTCTATATCAATAACATTTTTGAGACTGAAGTAGTAATTGAAAGGAAAGTAAAAAAAGAAAAATAGCCTTCTGCTCAATTACTAATAATGTTGCAAATAATAATATAATGCAATATATAAAGATTTACCAAATGATTTTGCTAGTATTCATGTCTCTGAGAAATATTATATTTAAGCAATTTTCAGCTATAATTATCACACAGTAGAGTAAAACCGATAATCTGCAGTATGAAGAATTCTATCTGATCGGGTATGGGAGGATGTCTGATGCAGGGGTAGGGGGAGCCTAGGATGCCATGAGTCACTGCATGGGTGACGACCACTGCAGTGATGCATTGTCTAATTCTGAAGTTGGTGCTCACACATCTCTATGAGAGCTAGTGTCCTGGAGGTAGCTCTGCAAAGTGGGACACATGCTTTGTGAGGGCACTCTCTATCTACAGAGTGCAGGACTTTGGAGCCTTGTTCCTTGGAATCTGTCCCTCTAACTTAGGTATTCATTTGCTTTTTTCTTTAGAGGAGAAAATGTTTCATTTCCACCCACCTCTGAAGTCGGGAAAAAGAAAATGCTAAATCAGGATGCCTTGAAATGTCCTTTTTTTCAGAAGGAAATTCTCCTTAATCATGAATTCTTAACTCATTTGGCGTTCCCATAATGTAATTTTTTCCCCTCACAGACTCCAGGCTCAGGACTACTGCGTACCCAAACTCTCAATTGCTCGTGGGGGAGTGAATAATTTGTATGCTAATCTTACATTACTGTAGCATTTACATAATGTATGTAATTTTTCATGAAAGCTTTTCATAAAATGCTACACTCTACAGGTATTCCGCCTACATGACCATCTAATTTCATACCCCTGATGGATTTCCCTTTAACGTTGCTAGGAAACCAAGACACCTCAGAACAAAAGATATATCATGTGAATGTCTGCTGCTCCCTAACTATTTTGTTGGGGCAAATGTTGCTACCTTAAATTTAAGTGCTTGTGACTATGTAAAAAAAAAAAGGGAAGAAATTGCTCAACACCAAGTTAAGTGTGCAATATTTTTTTTTTCTGAGGAAGATCACTATTTTACTCTCTTCCTCTTTTATGTGTACAGAGGTGGATCAGGCCTATGGAGTTTTGTTGTTCATGAGGCCAAGAACCTACTGTTCTACTTAATTTTAGAACCACAGAGAAAAGAAAAAGAACCACAGAGTGTAAGAGTCTCGTATTATTAGGAAAGAGTTACCGCTCAACTGTTTCCTTAAAGTTATTGCCATGTTCCTCATACAATTCTCAAGATTGACTCCAAAGTACACTGTGTTTGCCAAATGAAGCTGAAGCATCCTTAGCATAAAAATGTATATACTAAGGTAGTGATTTAATTCACAAAAATTCTACTAGCAAAGCTACACTTCTTATTTATTGAAGGTTTTGGTAACAAGGTCCTGTTTTTCATCTGATGAAGCTATGGAAAGGTCAATGAGCCACCATGACAAACAGTAGCTACTTCCGTAATCATTGGCCTCCTGGAATAACTGATATTTTGAGCAGACTGGATGAGTTCTGGACAGCTATTACCCCAGAAATGTTTCATCCAGAAAGATTATTTCCGGGGCTCAAATCTTTCAAAACGTCACTATGTTCTTCCATTCCGCAAGAAATTGATTTTTTCTGAAGTTGAAACTCTATTACTTACTCTCCCCAATTCTCTTCTTGACACTTAAATGTTTAGTATATTACTTTCTCCTTCAGAGTTATCCCCTTTGCCTAAAACATGTCCCCACCGATTTCGTTTCCACTGAGCAGTTCAAAATTCAGCTATCTTGTTACCTCCTCTGAGGATCCTCGTGTGAACCCTTCTACCATCATTGCTGCCAGAAGTGTTGTGCCCTTTTTAAAAGATCATAATGGTAGCATGATTCTTGGATTAAGATTTTCTCTTTTTTCTAATTCCATGACTACAAAGACCATGCCCAGGTTTTTCCTCTACGATAGTCACAAAAATGAATACAGATCCGGTTTAGTTGGCAATTAGGACCGTCTTTTCAATAGATGGTCATTAAACAAATGAATAAAGCACATTGGACTTTAGTCGCTCTCTGCTTTGTCTTCTCTTTCTGGCCTCGCCTCAGCCTACATTCTCTTCATTATCTTTATTAGCTTCAGGATGTTAATTTTGTTTCTTTTTCTTTTTTCATTCCTGATAATCCTTAACAATAAAGCAACCATTTACTTCCAAATCCAGATTGTGTGAGCTAATCTTGATGCCATTAAAATTCCTTCAATTAATATTTAGTTTTAGCCTCTCTTTGTTGCTCGAGCAATTTGTTTAATGCAGTTTTTAAGATCCAGGCATGTGAAAGTTCATCTGTCATTTTAAATTTCACTGGGATGAAATAGATGAAAGAACAGAAGTTTGATTTTCAGAAAGCCATAAAAAATTGGTGATGTGTGAATAAATTTGGAGGTTTATTTGACATATCTGAGTCCCACTTCTATACATGCAAAATTAGATGCATTAAAAGTTGGATATTAAAAATGTAAAGATTGACTGAAGAAAACATGTATGTAATTATATGCATATATATATTTTAAATATGTATTTAAATATGTATTTGAATATGTATTTAAATGTATTAAATATGTATTTTAAATATGTATATTTTATATTTAAAATGCTATTTAAGTATATATTTATTTACAAATATTTTGCTCAATGTTTACGCTGATCTTCAGTAAATAATAAATGACTTCACTTTGCATATTTATTAGAAGAAATAATCTTCCCCAAACTTTAAATCTTTCCCAAGCTACTTGTTTATCAGACAAAAGTCCCATTGTTTCTGTAACAACTTCAGCTCAATATGAGTATCTTTAAGTATATTTTCATATTCCATAAGTAAGCTTACCTAGAAATAAAATCCTATTTTATTCTTCCTTCACACTATTTCTAACATGTCTATCTTTAATGGTCTCACTATCTCCACCTGATCTGGATCATCAGAGTTCAGCCTGGGATCATTTCCTGGTATTGTGTGCTGGCAGAGTTTTGTATCAACTTGGCCGCACCAGGATTCTTAGTGGTTTGCCATTGGAGGCCAAATCCACCATGAGGCGACCTAACATGATATATTAAACCTCATTGTTTTAGGCGGAGTTTTATCAACCTGCCCTAGCTTGCTGAAAGTGAAGAGGACTTGAAACACTTGCTGATGAAGATGAAGGACTGCAGTCTTCCCTGTGGATTAGGACTTCATGTTGAGAAAAACCAAAGTTTTCATAACTGATACTATAGGTCACCTAGTGCTACAGGGAGACTTTTTTGAAGTTGCCAATGATTACATTTTGCTTGGATTTATAATCACTACTCATGGAAGCAGTAGTCAGGGGATCAAATGATGTCTTGTACTGGCTTAATCTACTGCATGAAGCCTCTTCAAAGGTTGAACCACAAAGATGCTACTTTAAGGACTAAGGCATTATTAACTCAAGCCAATGCATTTTTTTAATTGTCATATGTGCATGTGAAAGTTGGGATATTGAATAAGAAAAACAGAAAAATTGTGAATTTGAATTATGGTATTGGAAAAGAGTATTGAAATTACCCCAAGCTGGCAAAAGAACAAACATATGTCTTAGAAGAAGCCCAGCCTGATGATCTTTGAAAGAAAGGATGGAAAAACTTAGCTTCACATATATGTTATCAGAAAATGGGCTTCATGCCTGGTAAAGCCAAAGTATAATGAAAAAGAGGAAGATCATTGACAATATGAATTGACACACTGGCTTCAATAATAGGTTCAGACAGAGCACTAGTGAGGATGGGGCAAGACAGGGCAGTACCAGTTCAGGGTGAGTGGGGAGAGGTTTCCTTAGCTCATCTTTCCCTCCTCCTTGACCTAGCTCTGGAGTGCTGCGGATGGGGTGGGTGGATATTGGCACAGCAGTCAGTCCCATCAGGGCAGCCCAGAATCTGTGACTTTTTCAGGGGGAAATGGGTATTTGCTTAAGTACTTCCTTCAACAACATCAGGTAGTTCTTGATTGAGATTTGTGTTTTTCCAGGGAGATTTTGAACTCAGATTCTCCATTTGTCTCTGCTTTTTAACAAGCTTTGTTTGATGAGGGTGTTAGAGAGCCTCTGGTTCTGCAGCCATATGGTTTGGAAACAGTCTAACTTAATATTTTAATCTCACATCTTGCTGAGGTAGCAGCTTAGAAAAATAACATCTCATTTCAGAAACAAAGCAAAAGTTGTTTTTCATCTCTTATCTCACTTTGTGTACACTAGAAGTGACATTTTCCCATTGTTCTTTTGAAAAGTAATCCACATTTATTTTTTAAATGGCTAATAGAGAAAATACTTTAGCAGTCACAAGCTGCATTACATATTTATTCATGGTAAATGGAATAGCTGATCTTCTATAATGATGACATATATAAAATATAACATATATAATATATATATATATATTAGAACCTGCCTTACCCAAGATAAAGCCCCAAATGTACCACAGCATTGAGTATCCTGAGTTGCTTATTTAAACTTCGAGGTCTTTGGATCCTCATAAATAAGATATCCTCATCAAAATCCTCGTAGCTGTTCTGTTTGAGCCTATCGTGGAAACCACTGTGTCAGACTGTAATAACCACAGTAAGGGATCAAGGTGATTCAATGGTTAAGCACTTTGCCCCAATCATAAAACTGGCATCTTCAATCCCAACAGCTGCTTTTCAGGGGACATAACTGGAAGTTTGTTTCTCCAAAAATTATACAAAAGAAAGACCTATGCAGTCATTCTCTGCTGCCACATTTGGTCTCTAGAAATGAGATTTGCCTCAGCAGCTCCTAACAACGACTGGTGGTAATGTGTTTCCCTCAAATAATTGGTGTCAGGAGTAGATGAGTGAATTTACTATTTTTTGCCCTTAAAAATAATTTCATTGGGAGTTTTTACAGATATTATAACAATCCATAATTCAGTTAGATGAAGCATAATTATACAATTACTGCCATCATCCAGTTTCAAAATATTTTCTTTCTTTTTGAACTCTTTGATATCAGCTCCCCTTCATTCCCTCTCTCATTCCTGCCCCTCAGGAAACATTTTTTAATAAATAATTTTATTGGGGGTTCCTACAATACTGATCACAACCCATATGTACATACATACATAGTGACAAAGCGCATTCGTACACCTGTTGCTGTCATCATTCTCAAAACATTTGCTTTCTACTTGAAGCCTTGACATCAGCTCCTCATTTTCCCCTCCCTCCACACTCCCCACTGCTACATGAACCCTTGATAATTTGTACATTATTATTATTTTGTCGTATCTTAAACTGTCTGATGTCTCCCTTCACTCACTTCTCCACTATTAATTTAAATGAAGACTTTAGAACAGTGCTGACTGATACAAGCAAACCAGAATACTTGCTGCTACTATTATTTTCAATTTTATGGCACTTAACATCACTTTTAACAATGATCTAATGATTCTCTATGCCAATGAACATAATTGTATTTTTCTATTTAAGGACGAAAGTCAGTTCATTTATTTTTTCTGAGTTCCTTTTATTTTAGTGAGATTGAAAGTTTCTTAACACCAACTAAAATAACCAGGGAAAGCATACCAGTTCTATAAGTTTCATCATTTCTCCTGTGTTCAATGAGCAATGAGACAGGGCTAATTAACCCTGTCCTCTATCACTCAGTTTTAGAAATCTCTGATGCTTCTGAATAGATTCTGTGCAGAACTAGAGATACAGCCCAGAGTCCAAATTGTCCAAACAAAGCCCAATTCTTCTTATACTGCCATGTAAAAGTAAATTGAACCCACAATACTGAACAATGATATACATCATTCATGAATTCAGAATTTACTTTCTAGAAAGATGCATGAAAACACAATAAATTGTCCAATATATTTATAATAATGATGCATTCATATAAGGCTCATGCTTAAATGCCTCAATATAGCCATGGATTTTACAAATTGCCATATCTAAGTCTTATTGTAAATATCTGATTAGATTCTGTTGATTCATATATTTAATTGAGCTATTATTTATCAAGGGATTATTATAAAGTGCACAGTAATCTACATTTTACCCCTATGAGGGATTCCTCTCCTTTATTGGTAGCATTATTTTATTTTTATTGCAGCGTGTCAAAAATCACATGATATTTAAAGGAAGACAGTGGACTAAAGAATTTATTATCCTATTTACAATTTAAAATAGTACCAACATATAGTATATGACTTACTTTATGTCTCTTTCCTGCTTAATGGTAGTGTGTTTCAAATGTCACACTAGATTGGGGGTCCAGAGCAGATGTATCCACATTGGCAAGTAGAGAGATGACATTAATGCTGCCCTTTATATTGCCAAATGATTATGCATCCAACTGGGTCATTAGTTCTGGGCAGTATTCTATTGCATTCTTTTATTATGTTTTCCTTGAGATGATTGGCTTCAATAGTTCTATGTAATATGATTCTGGTTTCCCTCAAATTGCGATCATAATTCCTCAACAAACAGACTTAAAATGCAGGATGGGCATACATATGGGCCTTTCTGTCATATATATATAATAAGTATATATGATAACCATTATTTTATACATATAGTGATTCCCACTAATAGTCAATTCCAACCAAATTTGACCATAAGGGACAGAGTAGAACTGCTCATGTGTTTCCAAGACTCTAATTCTTTAGGGACTCAAAAGCCTTCATCTTTCTCCGATGAAATGGCTGCTATTTTTGAATGACCAGCTTTGTGGTTATTGACTCACTTTGAATCCACCATGCCACTAATGTTCCTTATGTCACAGTCTTGCTTATGACAGGGTCTCATCTTGTCTTTTGGAATAAAATTAGAATGCAGAAATCTCGCCATACAGAATAAACTTTGACTAACTTCTAACATAAGCCATTTCCTTTCCATTTTTGTCCCAGTCATAGCCACATTAGGACATTGTTGAACTGTGCTACAGCTCTTCCCCAGGTGCCAGTCTTTACGGAAGCAGATTGTTACAATTCTCTCTTGTTCAGAGGCTGACAGGGGCAAAGGTTGGATCTTTCAATAACTAATCCAGTTTTTAATCACTGTGCCCCTTGAATAGCTACAAATCTTTTAATGCAATCTCTTCCTAAAAAGAAGGGAAAGTATTGCAAGGGGTTTCAGACCCAGTATACTTTATTTTCCAAGGGTTCTCTCATAGGTATAATTGTAAATAAAATATGGAATGATATTAAATTCCAAGGTAATCGATCATGTACGTACAACAAATAATGAGGAAAATATGTGATAAATGTTTTCAAGGAGCTTAATGTCTGAGAAAAACAGATTTTTTTTCTAATTTTGAATCGAAAGAAGGAAAAATATCATTGGCATAGCTGGCATCACTAGATAGATTAAGCGGTCAAAAGAAGGGGATTTCTTTCAGATTAGGTTATGGATCAGGTGGTTGAGCTGCCAACTGCAAGGTCAGTGACTGAAACCCACCATCTGCTACAATAGAGGAAGTGAGGCTGTCTGCTCTTGTAAAACTTTGCAATCTCAGAAACCCTACACATTGTTGCTATGAATCAGAATCCACTCTATTGCGATGAATTCAGTGAGGGTCTTTAGGTTTGGTTTGTGGTTGAAAGAATGTCATAATGTCAAGACATTAAAATGGCAGGGGTGAGTTAAACATGGGGCTACTAAGTGAGCAGTCAGTGGCTACAACCTGGAACCCCCAATGAAGCAGTTGGACTCTTTCCCACAGGGTCTCTATGAAGCCGAATCAACTGGATGTCAGTTGATGCCAGAGAAATATATGAAAGGTCATAAAAAATAGGCTGTGTTAGTCTGGGTAGACTAGAGAAACAAATTCAGAAGCACACATGTGTATATAAGAAAGAGTTTTGTATATAAGAGCAACTGTACATTAAGAACACATCCCAACCTAGTGCAGTCCAAGGTCGTAAGTCCCATATTATCCCGTACATCCAATACCAAGCCACAAAGTCCTCTTCAGACTCATGAAACATATGCAATGATGTCAAACACAGGACAAGCACAGGCCAGTTGGTAGAAAGCCTTTGGATCCCATGGTGTTGTAAGCATCTCATCTGGGCAGAGGTCTCTCTATGATTTCTCCAGTTTCAGAGGTCTGGAAGCATCCAGCCACCATGTGGCTTCTCCTGAGGGGTGTCTCACAGGAAGTCAGCTTGTCAGTACAGTCTCCAAGCAAGGGTTATCAGTAGAAAGTATCCAAGGAAGTCAGCAGAGAAGGGGGATTTCCCAGGGGGATTTATCAAGAGAAAGTCTTGTCCACATGACTTATTAACTATCTCCAGATCGACAGGCTAGACTCCACCCTCTTTACTTTCAATCCTGAAATTTACATAAGATTAGGGGGCTTCCCAGGCTTATGGGTATGATGTCTGAAATTTATACTAAAGGCAAAGCAGTCAGGGATCATGTGTAAACGAAAGAGTGAAAGACTTCTGCTATTCAAGATTAATCTAGGTGCTCTGAAGTAGGCAGAATGGGTACAAGGAAGTGGGCTTGTCATAATAAACTTCCTTATATTGATCTTTTATTTCATTGACATGTTTCTAAATATATTCTTACATGTTCAATTTAATTTTGCTCACCATTAATTTAAAAATGGTTGCAGCAATACATCACCAAGGGGCTTTCAGAAAACTGGGTTCCGAAGAGAACACAGCATGAGGGTACTACTTGTGACTTGGATTTAGACTGGAAACAGAGAGTACCAGAAAACGTTATTTGTCATTCTACTAATATGCGAAGACATTTGACTGTGTGGACCCTGACAAACTCTGGATATCATAGTGAAGAATGAAAAATCAAGAACATTTCATTTTTCCTCATTTGGAAACTGAGCATATACCAAGATGTAGTCATGCAAGCTTTCCAATAGACAGATGTGTAACAGAATGAGGAAGGACGGCCAACTTCAATTCAGGAATGGTGTGCATTAGGGTTGTAGCCTTTCACCATACTTATTGAATATCTATCCTGAGCAAACCATCTCATAGCTGGATTCTGAAGAAAAACAGAGCTTCGGGACTGGAGAAAAATACATTAATAGTATACAATAAGGAGGGTCAAATTTCCAAGAGCAAGCAAATTATCCACGTTTGCTTCCTGAAAGGGAGGAGGATTTAAAGACCTTACTGAAGAAGATCAAGACTTATAGCTTTCAGTATTAATTGAAACTCATTGTAGATAAAACAAAAATCCTTACAATTGAACTAATAACAGTGAGATAAACAGAAAAAAATAACTGTCAAGGATTTCATCTTGTCAAAATACACATGCAGAGCTTATGAAGTAGCAACCAAATTAAAGGACAGATTGTATTGGAAAGATCTGCTGGACAAGATATCTTGAAAGGATATATTGCAGGCGAAAACTGCACAATAAATATGGAAGACCATAGAGGAATTGTGGAGCTAGGGAATAATACCGAATATTTGGTTCCACGGACTGCCCGAGGAATAAGCAAATCTGTCTTGGAAGAAGTAAAGCTAGAAGCAAGAATGATGAGACTTTGTCCTATGTGGTTTTTACATCTTATCCAACTTATCCAACTTCTATTATACTTGGTAAAATAGTGAGTAATCTCAAAAGAGGCAGACCTTCCAGGAGATGGACCGTTAGAGTGACTGCTGCATTGAGCGAAAACAAACAATTGTGAAAATGGCCCAAGACAAGGAGGTGTTTTGTGATTTTGTTCATGGAGTCTCTATGAGTTGGAATGCACTAGACAGCATATAATGGCAACAATTCTTTATTAGCTCCACAAAGAATTTCCTTCTAGTCAATCCTATTGATCTTATAAGGACATTCTCCAATCCCTTTCATTTAGAATACTATGCATGATCATATAAGTCTGATATCCTCTTTTCGATACAATACGCTTTGTATCATTGTTGCACTTACTGATATGACTGTTGAGCCACTTTTGGTATAACTCTAATGAAGAGTTATTTGAAGTCAAATGTAATTGGAATCAATTTTTATGCAATTTAGGGCAAGCCACTTAAATGCCTAAAAACATAGTTTATTCTATTATAGAAAAAAAACAAAAAAAGCTTGCTGCCATGATTGTAATAAATAAGGGATAGAATATTTATAACCTAGCACCATTTCTGAAATAGGGTGTGTGGCAGTCATATGTTTGATGTCAATTTCATGATTGGAAGTCTAAGGGTGGGGTCTAGCCTGCTAATCTGAAGATAGCAATTGAGTAGCCAATGAGGCCTTCATGTGGGCATGACTTTTTCCTGAGACTTCTGGGAAATCTCACGATATTTCCCTCATGAAGATGAGAGGCCATCTCCCCAGTTGTTGGGAGTCAGTCTCCGAGATGACGAATGACTGACAAGACAAGATCATAGCATTTGAGGAGCCGGAGGAGCTGGAGGAGAAGCTCCACAGCCTTATCCTGATGGGACTTGACCTCTGAAGCTGGAGAAGCCACATGGAGACCCCTGCCAACGCTGAGTTGCTTCTACCACCACTGGATACTGTTGATGGACCCTGAGTCCTGGAAGCGAGGAGTCATAGGGAGACCCCTGCCAGTACGGGGATTCTGCACCCACTGACCTGTGACTTTGTGAGTCGGAAGGAGACTTTATAAACTGGGATCAGGCATATGGGCTAATCTCAGACTTATGACTTTGAACTGGACTGGGTTGGCATGTTTCTCAATGCTCCATTCCTCTTGTATATAAACCTTACTCTTATATTCATATGTGTGTCTAAGAATTTGTTTAACACAAGTGGATTAACACAGAGTGGTTTTTAATTAGTATCAGCATCTCTCTTACTCTTCTCTATATTATTCCTACACTAATTAAAATCTGTAGATTTTTCTTGCTTAAATCTTTATCATTTTCAGAACCTTCAGGAAATAGTGATGAAATAATCAAGGAGCAAAATGTAAGTGATGTCAGATAGACATGATTAATAAGGTGAGCCATTTTACTAAATGGAACTGAGGCCCATCCTATTCTACTGAATTAGGCATGGCTTTCCTGTGTGGATTGCTCTTAAAATTTAGTGTTAGCAGGCCTCAAAAAGCACTATTAGTACCATTCTGGAATTCTATCTATATCTTGATTTTGTGTTCTTCAAGTAGCAACTAGTTTGTCTACGTCCTTCTCTCAAAAGTCAATACATTTTTGATACATTTACACTTTAAATCAAGCCACTGATGTATATTCCACAGATTCTCTATGTTCTTTGGGAGGTTCCAGGTCTGCCAATCTAGGGAGTTTCAAAGCATAAGCTCTTCACCATGCCATTGATTATTTCTGACTTTTATTCTTGAGTAATTGAGCTATAATGCTACTGTTGCTTTTTGTTGGGTGCCAGAAAGTCCCCTTGAACCCACAGCAAGCCTAGGCACACCAGAAAAAAATACTGCATGATCCTGTACAGCCTCACAGTTGTTCTTATGCCTCAGCCCATTGATGCAACCACCGTGTGGATTCATTTTGTAAAGAACCTTCTTGTTTTTCAATGCCCTTCTGCATTACCAAACATGTCGTCTTCCTCCAGAACTAGTCTGACTGGGCTGACAAATATGTAAGACAAAGTCGTTAGTCCTCGCCCACGAGCATGTCGACCTCCCCGCTTCCAATTCAGATTGGTTTGTCCTTTTCACAGATCATGGTACTTTTAATGTTCGTCTTCAGCACCACAATCCAGATGTATCCAATTTTCTTCAGCCTTCCTTATTCAATGGCCAACTTTCACTTGCATATATGATGCATGGAGAATACCATGGATTGGATCAGGTGCATCTTAGTCCTCAAAGTAAGAGTCTCGCTCTTCAGTACTCTGAAGAGATTTTGTACAGCAGAGTCACCTAATGCAATCTGCCTTTTGATCTCTTGATGTCTTTTGACCTGTTTCTATGATCATTGATTATAGACCAAGAAGGACAAAATCCTTGACAACTTCAACCTTTTCTTCGTCCATCGTAATGTTACCAATTGCTCTAGTTGTGAGGATTTTTATATTTATATTGAGTTGTAATCATATAGAATGAGTCAATCTTTGATCTTCATCTGCAAATGTTCAACTCTTCTTTTTAGCATGCAAAGTTGCATCATGTATCACATTGCAGGTGGCTAATAAGTCTTCCTCTAATCCTAATGCCATATTCTTTGATATAGATACCAACTTCTCTGATGATTTGCTCAGTATACAGCCTGAACAAGGGTGGTGAGAGGAGAAGACCCTCATGCACATGTTTTCTGATTTTAAACACTGAAGAATTACCTTGTCCTTTGGACTCAACTGCCTCTTTATTCATGTACAAGTTCCTCATCAGCACAATGATGTGCTTCTGGAATTTCCATTCTTCTCTAGGTTATCCCCAGGTTATTATGACCCACACAGTCTAATGTCTTTGTATAGCTGATGAAACACAAATAAAAGTATATTATTTTCTGCATTGAGCCAAGATCCACCTGGCTTCTACAATGATATCCTTTGTTCCTCGTCACCTTCTAAATCCTTCCTGAACTTCAGGTAGTTCCCTATCAATGTATTGCTATAACCATTGTTGGATGATCTTAAGCAAAATTTTACTTGTGTGAAATATTGGTGATATTGTTCTATAGTTTGAGCATTCTGATGCATCACCTTCTTTGGAAGAGGTAGAAAAATGTGGACATCCTCCAGTCAATTGACCAATTGGATGTCTTTCAGATTTCCTAGCATAGATGAGTGAGAACTTCCAGTGTTTCTTCAGCTTGCTGAAACATTTCAATGGGATTTCGAACAATTCCAGGAGTCCTGTGCTTTCAGTACAGTTTGAATTTCTTCCTTTGACACCATTTGTTCTTGTTCATAAGGTACTTTCTGAATTGATGAAAACTCAATTTGTTCCTTTTGCTACAATTGTCTTTCAGTTTATTGTTGAACTATCATGGCTTGTGTATCATTGTGATGCTGGAAGTTATGTCTCTGGAATTTCAAATGCTAGCAAGGTCAAACAAAGTGAACCATTTTAAGTAGTTTCCAGACTGAGAACAGACAATGAAGAAGGACTTGATTCTCCATTTCAGAGGAAGAATCTGAAAACCTTATGCATAGCTTCTAAGAATGAGCTATAATAGTTATAATAACTCTGTCTGAAGAATGATAAACTAATTGTTACTTTTTGTATAAATACATTTAGACAGTTTTGAAACATAAGCTTAGTAATAGAAAAATTACATATGCCTTTAAATGAAATGTTTTTGTAACATTGTATCACAGATTAAGTGGTGTAGAAATAAGGCAGATAGAAATAAAACAAATATTTCTTTGACATTTAAAAATAATCACCATAAATAATAAACTCAGTGGTCTGTGCATTGACATGTAATTCTTGCATCTGAACTTCAAAGGATGATTAGTGTTAAAAAGCTAAAATCCTACAAGACTTCCTTTACTTCAGCATCTAAAAATAAAAAGTTTCTGAAAAACAGAGGAACAATTCCACACTGTTCTTTGGGGAGATTATGAATCAAAATAGACTCCCTGATTGTCAGAGAGAGAGAGAGAGAGAGAGAGAGAGAGAGAGATAGATAGATAGATAGAGAAGAGAACAAATACTGTTCGGATATATTTGATACATATCTCAGAATGTTTCAGCATTCTTAGTTAATCTATTTTCCTTTTTCCATTTCCATTAATCTGGTTTACCTATACCTCTTAATTTCTAATCTAGGGCAAAAGTGCACTATTTGGTTTCATTGAAATCATTATTTAGAGGGGCATAGGACTTACAGGTGCCATTATTTATTTTGCAACTCAATCTGTCATTTGATTGAAAGGTGATCTCTGACAGTAGTTTGATTTCAAGTTTAAAAGATAATGCAGGGAGAGAGTCTCAGAGCTCCTTGCATTTAGTTCTCTATGTTGCTCCATTTCTATTCAGGGTCATCCACCCTAGGTAGAAAAGTTGGTCAAAGTAGCTAGATACCATCTAGTTCTATTCTCAAATTAAATGAGTCTGTGTCTTGTGCATACTCTTAATCTTGTAGACTTATTTCTTCTCTGATTACTAGATTTTCCTCTTTCTCTGCACTTCCAGAATAGTAGAGATCAATAGTTTTATCTAATATAACCACTCATAATAACTTAAGGTCAAACATACTACTAACAAAACTGGGCATTATCTTTATTAACCTTATCATAAGGGATTACTGATTGACAAACATGTTCCATAAGACTATGATCCCAATCTCTTGAATTCAGTAAACCAACTCCACACTGTGTTTAGTTATGACATAGAAATATCTGTATGTACTACTACAATGGGGCTAATTGGGCCCAGTGGTAGGGATCATATCACAGGCATAGCTGATAAGGTGGGCCTGGACATGATAAAGGACAGTAGAGTTGAAGTAGTGATAAATAAGTCTGACTTGTATGAACTTATGTAGTTGATTACCTAGGTAGGGTATACCAAGGAATAAAACATATGGGAAATAACGTTAACTTGTTCTGTGCACACTGCAGAACTCTAAATCAAGTGAAAATAAGACTAACAAGATTTGCCAACACAGTCATGGTCTCTATAATAAATTCCCATTTTTGAGCCATTTTATAGACCTACATTCTCTTGAATGAGAGTCCACTGGGCTCCTTTGAGGGAAGAACCCAAAGCAGCATGAAAAATGTATACTGCTTGTCTTTCTCCAATCCTTCTCCAAAGAGATATACAACCTTTGATTGTGGTGAATGTTCATTGGAGAAAAGGAAGTGAAAGTATTTTTCAGGGAACACTCTACACTGGAGCAGAATTTGCTCTTATTTCAAGAGACCCAAAATGTCCTTTAGTCAGAGTGGTCTGGAAGATAGTTAAGTGACTATTGGAGTCTTAGTTCATCCTGTAGTAATTTCTCTGGTTGTAGAAAGCAGAATGGATGCAAATATACTCAGTAATTGCCAAAAACCCAATATCAGATCCCTGACATATAAAATAAGGGCCATTATTATAGTAGGAAAAGTCAATTGGATACCATTAGAGCTACCTCTGCCTAGATGAATAACCAACAAAAAACAATAAAATATTTCTAGGGGCATTAGAGAGATTAGTAATTACAGAACCATCATTAAGGAACTTGATGTGATTTTTACCACAGCCTCATTTAATTCAACTATTTGATCTGTGAAAAGAGATGACTCATATAGAATGGCAGTGGAATATCTTAAATATTACCAGATGGTAGCTCAAATCACAGCTGCTGTTCCAGATGTAGTTTTATTGCTTGAACAAACTAATACATCCCCTGGCAACTGGTATGCAGCTATTAATCTGTCCCATAAGTTCATAATTCCAGCTTAAAAGGATCATCATAAGTCTTTACCTTGAGCTAACAAGGCTACCTGCTCCATCCTACCTCTGAGGTGTATCACCTTTTCAGCCCCTACTGTTTCAGCACTATATCATAATTTATTCCACAGGGATTTTGCTCACTTTTCCTTCCAAAAGGTGTAATACAAATCCATTACATTGATGGTATTATGCTGAGTTGACTTAGTAAAATTTATCAATGATGTATTTTTAAAAGCATAACCTGCTAGGGGATGAGAAATTAACCCAACAAAAATTCAAGCACTTTCTACCTCAGTAAAATTTTGAAAGGTCTAGAAATATGGCGCATCTTGAGATATTCCTACTAACCTGAAGAATAAGTTGTTGCATATGGCCCCTCTCACAACTATTTCTTCCCAAACAATCACTTTACTTTAACATCAGAAACCATTCAAGTTTGAAAATTCAGTCACTTGTATACTGAAAGGGCATGGAAAAAATGAATTTGCTGGCTGCTAATCAAAATATTAGAAATCTAATGTAACTAAAGAAAGCCAAAATGGAGTTTTCTATGGCAGTATGTACTAGCAACCATCCTTGCAGGAAATATTTCTTTTAAGTTTAATTAGTAGTGAATGTCTTGTAACTTAAGCAAAGTTATTGAGACAGTATAAGCTTGGAAAATATATGTACCAATAATTGCTTCCTAATTTTTGCTGCATAGTTTGAGGTATTGTTTCCTGTGATCAGTGAAAAAACTGATTTTTGTCACATAATTTGGGGTATATAACTTGCTTGATTTGCAAAGTCAAAATTTTGGAGGTAGAAAAGACCCCATTGTTCTCCTCTATCTTGCACTTGCAGAATAAACGTAAGGGCTTCTCAACACAACCAGAGCTTTATTTCCAGTAACAATCCTGTGTTTGAGTTTTGGAAATATCAACTCTGATACTACAAGAAATAATGTAGCACTTTGTACTCAAGAATTATTTGTCCCTTCTGGGAACTAGGGTTCTTTGATTCAACTTGAAGTGAAAGCTACTTGTCCTGATTGGGAGGCAGGGGTGGGAGCAAGAGATATTGACTTGCCTCAGAGGAAGGTCACTGATAATTTTAAGATCAGTTTTCCTGTCTAAAACAGCTCAGAATTACAATATACTTTTTTTTTTTGGGGGGGGGGGCGCACGCTAAGTATTTTCTTGCTCTGTGTTGTGCTATTTTAAGTTGTGTTGTGTCATGCTTTCTTGATAATCATAAAATACAAGCATAAGGTAGAACATAGGCATAGTCCCTAGAATTCTAATATTTGAGCTGGCTTCAGAGACACAGTGAATGTACAATTCTCTATCAAGATGGTGCTCACTTGGATGGAGCTTCTGGTGGATCACGAAAATAGGTTGGTGATATTGTTGCCTTGAGGACTTTAGCCTTCAACTAGAAAAAGCAGTTGGTCTGTCTTATTTTTTCTTTTTGTACCCAATTTTGAATTCACATAACATTTAACACCAAAGTGTAGATAAAGATTCAAACAGGGTCAAAAGAAAGTGAACATGCTTAATGAAATGATGTCCTCCCATTTGAAGCTCTATGACAAATCCAAATATTTTTAATCAGTCCACTGCAAGATAGCAAATATGTAGACAGCTCACACTGTTAGCTCTCTAGATACCAGCAGGGAACAGGGAGATTTGGGGACTAAGTAAGGTTTCTGAGGATGTGGGTTAATTGCTGTGATGGCTCAAAAACTTCCCTGAATCAGGAATTGATTTCCACCCCTATCTCCTGCTCTCACTGTGGAGTCCTGAGGACCAGGGATAGCTATGGGGAAAGGTCCAGCTGGAGTCACCTGTGGGACTGTGAACCACACTGCAGCTGTAATGCCTGTCCCCCATACTCTGGCCCCAGTGTCTCAAGCCCACCAGAAACTAATAGAGTCCCATGTAGTCACAAATTGATAATCCAAACATCATGGGTTCCTACTACTGATTAGTGGATAACTTTTCCAAGACCAGCATTCTCTTTCCTATCTTTTCCCTGTTCTGGTCAGAGATCCCTAACCCTCTGTCCTCTGAGCAGAGGAGCTGTATGCTAATTTATATGGCTGAGCCCTTTTCCCTGCCCACCAATTTACCTGCAGTGTCTCTAGCAGGGAATAGATCCGCTCCATCTCATCCACACCTGAGGAGCTACAACTCCCATACTTGGGCCAGTACATTCCTTCAGACAGTACCCTTCACAGCTACAAATGGAAGCCTGATTGTTACTAGAGTGCCATGCTGGCTGACGTTAGAGCCTGATGACAAAGAGAGTCATTCAACCTGCACTCCTATCAGCAAATTCTCAGTAGGCTAGGGTGAGATGAGACTTCAGTGGGACAAAGGTGAAGCACAACCTCCTGGGGCAGATAAATATGGGAAGCCTATGGAAGCATTAATACCAACTTCCCAGTGAGAGCCCAGGGCTCTCTGACTCCGGGAAAGTGACACTGAGTTCCCAAAATATGGCACGTAGATAGCAATCTGTCTTAACAGCCTAAAAAGAAAGTAGGAGAAACAAAATATAATGTCAGAGGATGACCTGAACCTACTGGCCGTCATTGAAGAGGCAGAAAGAAATCTTCAGAATGCTGCTTAGAGTCATACAGGAGAGGAAGGAAGCAACAGTGTCATGATAGAGGGGCTTAATTCCACACACCAAAGGGAAATGAATGAGTTAAAGGACAAGGTAACAAACACCAGTAGCAAATTCTTAGACTTTGCCAACAGATTTGAAGAGGTGGAGAATTGCACCAGTGACCGAGAGCAGGGATCAGCAAACTCTGAACACTGAAGAGCGAATCTTGTCCCTCCTAACAATTTTAAAACTACTCAAGAGGCTTAAATATGCTTTCCCAAACAAGTGAAATCATTGCGATCTGAAAAGCCAGCTGTCTTTATGTTACCTCAGAGCCACATATTCACACTGAAAGAGCCATATTTGGCTTTCAAGCCACAGTTTGTCGACCACTAACCTCGAGGATAATCAAGCAGATTTCAACAAATGGGAAAGAAAGTCAAGCAACATAATCATCAAAGCTTAATGAATCTAATAACCATATCTGATACTATGAAGAGGAATAGCATTAGAATAAGTAGATTACCAGAACAACACATAATGAAGAAATCGATGGCAAAAAAAAGTGAGAGAATACTTAGAGAAATACTTCCCCATCTTAATGAATTAAAACCAGGTAACCATTCAGGAGGTCAAAAGAATGCCAGGTAGCCTGAATTCCAAGAAAAATTCACCAAGGCATGTAATAGGCAAACTATCCAACTTTGAGGAAAAGGAGAAAATCATAAGAGCAGTTGGGTTGTGGGGGGCGGGGGAGAGGAACTATTCACCTATAAAGGCACCCAAATAAGAATATGGTCAAACCTAATAGCAGACACAGTGAAGAAGAGAAATGAATGGATTATCATATTCTGTAAATTGAAGGGAAATAACATAAATCCAAGAATGCTCTATCCAGGCAAATTGCATATCAGGATAGATGTAAAAGGCAGAGGCTTCTTGGAAAAGGAAAATTCAAAGAATATGTTAAAATAAACTCAGTCCTACAAAAAATCCTTGCCAACAAAGTATGGGCAGAGGACCACCACTCATCAAGCACAAATAAGAGATAATCACATAGAACAACTCCACCCAGAGGTCAACAAAGCAAAAATAGTCCCAAAGATAGCATTGGCTCACCAATGGAAAGATAGCAGGAATGAAATACACACACACATACTCACAATATACTGATAAGAAACAGAGATAAAAACATACCCAACACAAAAGGTACAAAATGACATCACAGGGTCCACAAATAGCAGACTGACTTAGAAAACACAATCTATTTATCTGCTACCTCCAGGAGACACACCTTAAAGTTACAGACAAAAATAGAGAATCAGAGGCTAGAGAAAAATATACACCAAGGAAATGATAACTCAAAAGAACAGGGTTGCAATCCTAATCTCGAACAACATTGATCTCAGGGTGCAAATAGTAGCAATATATAAGGAGGGAAAGAGCAGACCAAGAATCACTGAGCCTAAGAATATAGTCGAGAATATATGTTCCTTACGAGAGAACCATGACATTTGTCAACCAAACACTCCACTAGAGAAGAAAGAAAGTGCAGGTTCAACAATTATAGTAGGTGACTTTAATACATGCCTCTGTTACAAAGATAGATCAAAGGGAGAGACTCTTAACAAGAAAGCTACAAATCTGAACTTAATAATTGAAAGACTTGCCCTGATAGATATTTTCAGAGCTCACCACCCAAATGCAAAAAAAAATTCACATTTTCCTCTAGCCCGCATGTCACATATTCCTAGATAGACTACAGGTTGGGGCACAAGTTGAGTCTGTGCAAATTCAAGCATACAGACTTCTCTCTTTGACCACTATGCCATAAGTCTGGAAATCAACCAAAGGGTGAATAAGAAAACAAGAGCAAGCAATTGGAGGATTAATATCTATTGCAAAAGGTGTAAACATTGGACTAGATCAGAGATTAAATTAGGAAGTTTCTAGAAACCAATGAGAATGCGAATAGGGCATACCAAAACCATGGGGACGTAACAAAGACAGTTATCAGAGGAAGTTTAATACACACATGAAAAAGGAAGAGACTTATGATTGATATGCTTGCACAAAATTTACAACCATTAGAGCAGAGTCAATAGGACAATCCTACTAATAGAAAAATGTGATAAGTAAGCTTGTGCCAATATGGCCAAAGAAGATAGGTAGATCTGTTGTGATAACATGGCCAATGAACCCACAACGAGATCAATTGAAGGGCAGAGATTCAATAGGCTCGGTGAGTCCCACCCTCTCTCTTGCTCTTGTATCTTCGGACCTGCCAGCTGCCTTGTTCTTGCTGTGCCTCGACCTCCAAGCAACACTACCTGTGGGACACCTAATTGTGGACTGTGTAGCTGTGAGTTGAGGTTCCTACAAGCCCTGCTTCACCACGCTCTTGGGATATACATCCCTTGAGCTGGAGCTGTTGGACACTGTCATCAGGCTGACTGCTGATGACCTGTTTTGCTGTTTGCTGCTTGTGGCCGGATAGCCTGAATTTCTCTATAGAGGACTACTTGGTGGCCCTCAAGACTTGAAGGACTGCCAGTCTACTAGCTGTACCATGCAAGTGAGTTGCACCGAGCAATTTGTACTGCTTTATAGATTAGTTAACTGTTTATTTCTTATGCTAGATATCTTTCTATCTATATAAATATATAAAGAGAATTATTAGTGTCCTGGTTTTGTCTAGAAAACCCTGTCTAACACAAAAACAAAAAGAAATAATACATATCAGGACTGAGACACATGAGAGGGAAAACAGGAAAACAATAAAAAAATAAATGTAGCTAAAGGTTGATTCTTTGAAAGTATTAACAGAATCAGCAGAATATGTTGAACCTCACCAAAGAAAGGAAGGAACATATTTCAATAGAAACACCGAGGGGTAGAATAGCGAACATTACAATGACCTAATGATATACAGGATAATTACATAATAGTATGAATGCCTGTACTCCAGTGAATTCAACAACTTGTAAGCCATAGATTAATATTTGGAAAAACAATTCCTCCCTAGGCTATCCCACGTGGACATCAGAAATTGCAACAGACACATCACAATTGAAGAAGGAGACAAGGTTATAAAAGGAATACCAATTAAAAAAAAAACAACCGGGCCAGATGACTTCACAGAAGAATTCTACCAACCATTCAGGAAAGGACTGCCGCTAATCCCATGTTAACTCTTCAGAGCATAGAAAAAGATAACAAACTCCCAAACTCTTTCTATGAAGCTAGTATAACTCTTATGCCTAAAGTTGGCAAGGATCCCACAAGAATCAAGAATTACACACCAATATTCCTGTGGCAGCCACTGATCTGTGTCAATTTCAGCACTGGGAGTGTAGGGGTGGAGTCTAGCCTGTTAATCTGGAGATAAAAAATGAGGCCTCTCTGTGGGCATGGCTTTCTCCTGAGAATTCTGAGAAGTCCTGCGGTATTTCCCAATTGTAGGTGAGAGACCATTGACCCAGTTCCTTGGAGATGAATTACTGACAAGATGAGATGGCAGCATGCTAATAGATCCTGATTCCTGGAAACTGGAGGAGGAGCAGGAGGAGAAGCCACCCGGGATTACCCTGATAGAACCAGACCTCTGAAATCAGAAAAGCCACAGAGAGACCCTTGCTAGTGCTGAGATTCTTCTATTGTCAATGGAGACTGCTGATGGACCCTGAACCCTGAAAACAAGGAGCCATGGGGAGACCCCTGCCAGCCCAAGGATGCTTCTACTGCCGCTGGATACACAAGACTCTGCACCCACTGTCCTGTGATTGTCCTAGTGTCTTTTCATGTGCTTCATGAGTCAGAAGAAGACTTTATAGACTGGTATAGGACATATGGGCTAAGATAGAACTTATGACCATGGACTGGACTGGGCTGGGATGCTTTCTCAATGTTCTATTCCTCTTGGATATAAACCTTTCCCTTATGTCCATATGTGTGTTTATGAATTTGTTTCTCTAGTGTTCATGGACTGACACAATTCCTAACGAACATAGAGGTAAAAATCCTCAACAAAATACTGGCCAATAAAAAACAAACATATATAAAACAAATAATTCACTATGGCCAATTAGGATTCATTCCAAGGATGCAGGGAGGAATGGATCAACAGACAAAAAACCACTTTATAATTTGCCACATTGCTAATGAGAATTTATAAGGACTACATGATGATATTGATAGATGTGAGAAAAATGCTTGACAATATTCAACATCCATTCTTCTTTAAGATACTCAAGAAGATAGGAATGGAAGGAATATTCCTCAATATAATACAAGCTGTACATGAAATACCAACAGCCAATGTGGTAGGCAATGGAGAAAAGGCCAAAGCAATCCTACTATACTAAAAAAGGGGACCAGATAAGGGCGCTCCTTGTCCCCACTCTTATTTAACATTGTACTGTGTGTCCTAGATAACAACACAAAGCAATGGAAAGACATCAAAAGTACTTTTCTGAAGGAAGAAGTGAAATTATTGTTATTCACAGATAATATGATTTTATATATAGAAAATCCCAAAAGTTCCACAAGGGGAGTGCTGAAATCAAAAGAGAAATATGGCAGAGTGGCAGGATACAAGATAAAAAGACATTAGTCTATTGGACTGCGATACACATTGGACAAGAGCATGGCAAAGGGGATCAGAAACACAGTATCTTTCACAATAGCTAAGGACAGATCAAAATATCTAGGGATATCTGACCAAAAGTGCAAAATATTTTTAGGATGAAAATTACAGAACACTGTTACAAAAAAACCAAGAATGACCTCAACTACTGGGAAAATATCCCATATTTTTGCATCAGGAGACTCAATATAATAAAGATATCCCTTCTGCCCAAGGTCGGTCCCCCTAATGGACAAGTGTCCATAAGAGGCAAGAAGGAAAACATGACTGCACATCTGTGCTTCAGTGTTCATTCTGGTACAGTTCACAATCACAGGGAGTTTGAAACAGCTCAAATTTCCAACGCTGGACAAATAGATTAAAAAATGATGCATACATGCAATGGAGTACTACACATTCCAATAGAGCAGTGATGAACACATGAAGCACATTGCTGCATGGGAAGAATTAGACAAAATTATGTGAAGTAAATCAAGCACAAAAGGACAAGTAAACATGCACTCATTGAGGTAAGCTTAAGAAGCAAAAAGGGGCATAATGGAAAAACTACTATAGGCATGTATATCTGGGTTGAGGTCCAGGTACGATGGCAGCCACCTGACCCAATTGAGGCACACATATGGCAACCAACTATAAATGAGAGGAAAAGAAAGAAAGAAAAGAAGGAAGAAGAGAGAGAAAGGGACAGGAGTAGTAGGGAAACAGGGTACTAATCCACTCAAGTTTATATCTCCATAGGAGGTACAACAGGGATCAGACCTCAAACTGGTGTGTCAATATGTGAAAGCAGCCTGTGAAATAGCAAACCAATAGAGAGGTCTGCTGGACCATTTCCAATCCTAGCTACAAGGAACTGTCCCTGCCCCCTGCCAAAGGACAGTGCACTACAAAGAACAGAACTGAAGTTACAGCTCAGGGAGAAGGACGAGTCTGAGCAGAGCACACCGGAGCAAGGGAAGAGGGAAGAAAAATGAAAGTGAGTGGAACACATTCTAGCACACCAAACCTCAAAGACGGTATTTCTGCTCAGGGCTGCCAATGCAGAGAGAGTACCATAAGGATATGATGTCCCTCACTGACCCATCATGCTGTGTGGGAATTGTGCCCAATCTGACCCTACACAAAGGGGTGAAAGTGAAGGGTGTGGTAGTTACATAATTTGTAACTATTTTAGACTATTACGGTGAAGTTTAACCTGTCAATCAAGTTGCAGCTTGATGACCTCATTCGTAGGTACTAAGGAGACCAATAGCTCCTTGGAGGTGGGACATACATTCATCCCTGGGAGACATTCCTGCTGACAAAACACATGGAGCCAAGGTGGTGCCCTGGACCTGGAGGAGCCAAGTAGAGACCCTAGAAAGTGCTGAAATGCATATATCACCCCTAGATTTACAAGACTTTCCACCCACTAGCCTGTGATCTTCCTGCATTTGGCCTCCTTGCATATGTTTTGTGAGTCTGAGGAGGAATTAATAAATTGGTATTGAATATATGGGCTAATATTGAACTTATGGACTTGATCAGGACAGGATCGTAATGTTTTCTCAATATAAATTTACTGTTTTATATGAAGCTCTTTCTTATACACATATGATTCTCCTGGATTTTTTTCTCTCTTCTACCCAGACTAACACAGGTGTGCAACAGAACAGCAGCAGAAGAAAAACAACAAAGTCCCCATGGAAGTCCCCAAATAGACTTCAAAGATAGAGCAGGGCACCTCATCAGACTCAAACAGAACACACTCATAAAAGTCAACAAACAGACCTAGAATTATTTGTAGGTTTTTCTTTGTTTCATTGCTTTGTTTTCGTGATTCTTATTGTTTTTGAATGTTTTATTAGTCTGGGAGACTAGACAAAAAATTCATAGAACCTCATATGTGTATAAGAAAGAACTTTTTACAAAAGAACAATTGAATATTGAGAAGTCACCCCAGCCTAGTCCAGATGAAGTCCAATAGTCCAATATTAGCCCATATGTCCAATACTAGTCCATAGATTCCTCTTTAGACTCACACCGTCATGCAATAATGCTGAATGCCAGAAGATCACAGGCCAGTCGATGGGAAGTCCTGTGGACCCAGTGATGGTAGAAGCATCTCATTGCTGGGAGGCGTCTCCACATAGCTCCTTCAGCTCCCAGGGCTCTGGCTACATCAGCGTAAATCCATCAGGCTCATTGTCAGTAATGTCTCACAGAGTGTGCACATGTCCAGTCTCCAGCAAACTATTTATCTCCTTAGCAGCTTTAAATGAGGTCATCAAGCTTTGATCTGATTTACATGCTAAATTCCACCCTGTTCACTCTTAAATCCCAAATTGAAAAGACATCATGTAACTCCCACAGGTCTATCTAAATTAGATAGGTGGGATAAGCAATCCAAGGCAGAAGACAACAGAACCCACTGTTCTATGGGAACAGGGAAGGTAGCAGGAAAGGAAGACAGGAGTCAGCAAACCCAGGGACAAAGGAACAAGTCATCTAAAATCAATGGCCATGAGCGAGTAGGATGCCTGGTGAGGCTTATTGGAGTGTAATATAGTCAAGAGGAATTAATGAAAGCGAGAGGAAAGTAAGAGGAATTAGAGGAAAGAACTAGGAGGCTAAGTATATTTATAGAAGTCTAAATACAGGCATGTACATAGTAAATATGTTTATATATAGTGATATGGAAATAGATTGATTATATTTATATGTTAAGTGTTATGGCAGCAGATAGATGTTGGGTCTCTACTGAAGTGCTCCCTCAACTCAAGAATACTTTGTTCTATTAATTTGTCATTTTGTGTTTCTCACTTTCCCTACATGATCACTGAAGACAAAATGGGAGCATAAGCGAATGTTGTGAAGAACGCTGATGGTGCTCAGCTATCAAAATATATAGTGACGGGGGTCTTAAAGGCTTTAAGATAAACAAGTGACCACGTAAGCTGAGACGCAACAAAGACCACATGGTAAAACACACCACCCTGTGTCACCATGAGATGTCTAAGGGATCAGGTATCAGGCATCAAAGACTCAGAATAAAAAAAAATTATGTTGATGTGAATGAGGGAGAAAAGGGGGTGAAGACCCAAAGCCCATCTATAGACAAGAGGCCATCCCCTCCCAGAGGGTTCACAAGGAAGAGATGAGCCAGTCAGGGTACAGTAAGGCACCAATGAAAGATACAACTTTTCAAAAAAAAAGAAATATACAACTTTTCTCTAGTTCTTTAACACCCCCAACCCCGGCTAGACCAGAGCCTGTACACTGGTATAGATAAGAGCTCACAACACAGGGAATCAAGGACAGATAAACCCCTCAGGACTAATAATGAGAATAGTGATACCAGGAGGGCAAAGGAAAGTGGGGGGAGAAAGAGGAAACAGATCAGAATGATCATCATATAACTCTTTCCCCTCAGTCCCATCAGCAAATGAACAACAGAAAAGTGGATGAACGGAGGGAGTGGTTGGTGTAATGCATGAGAAAAATAATGTTTTATAAATTATCAAGAGATCATGGAGGTGGCAGGGTCCTGAAGGTAGGGGGCAATGAGGACGTGATACCAAGAGCTCAAGTAGAAAGAAAATGTTTTGAAAATGATGATGGCAACAAATGTACAAAAGTGCTTGACACAATGGATGGATGGATTGTGATAGAAGCTGTAAGAGCACCCAATAAAATGATTTTAAAAATTGTTATCTAGCCATTTGGCTAACAATTAGTATAGAAATACTTTATGTTCACGATATATATATATATATATATATATATATGTGTGTGTGTGTGTGTGTGTGTGTGTCTGTAAAACATTTTACTTTTAGCAAAAGTTTCTTAATCCACTTTCCACTGAATTTTCTCAGACTCATGAGCATGGATCTCACAAGCTGAACTGAACTGTGCTCTGCAGTGTTTTCAGAAACTGACTTTGGGGTGCCTTTCTCCCAAGGCATCTCTGAGAAGGACAAAACTCCCCATATACCAGCATGCCCATGCTTTTCCCTAACTGGAACTAAAGGTGCTTATCTTTGTTTGGATATTGCCATCTGTGGGCTGACTTCTGGGTGCCATTGTCATGTGCCTTAGGTAGTGCTCTGCCATTGTTCATTTTCTGTCCAAAGAACTCTCTTTAGCCTTTCTTCAGGATTTAAAAAACAATTTTCTCTAATTTTCATTATTTGGAAATGACCTAAATTCATGATTATATACGAGGGACAATTTTTCAAGTTATATGTTTCTTGGTTGGGATTTTTTTTTTCAGAACTGTATATATGTCCTTCAGAAAACATCAGTCTTCATGACACTGAGATCAGAAATACATGTTGCATGTTTAGCACTACCACTTGCATTGAAAGGTAAAGTGGAAGAAATATTTGTGGAGAAACCAAAATCATGAAAGGGACAAAAGAATAAAAAAAGAGACTAGGCTAGGGACCAGTTAGACACCATTCTTTATCTCTGTTGGGTTTAGAACCAAATATACCATTTGGTTCAAATTTCAGACACTATCAGAGAGGTGTATATGCAGGGCAGTATATTAGTAAAATATTCAGATATTGAAATATTCAGACACTTGGGGACAGAATGGCACCATTTATTCAAGGACAAAGTGCAAAAATTTAGGAAAAAAGAAATTGAATCACAAAAATAGGGAGGAAATAGACTAAATGGTGCTATGTTGAGGAGATGAAAATGAATGGAATGGATGAATTATTGAATGTAATACAGGTGATTTGCTCAGGAAATTTCCACCCAATTCAACAATTAAAAACAGCAATAGCAACAACAACATTGAAGGGTGAATACATATATATGAATGCATAATATTGATTGCTGCTTTTTTATTCATATATTTTAGAAACATTTTCACTCCATCTCTTATGAGGTCTGGAAGTAAAAAAATATTTCTACTCCTTCCAATTCAGGTCTTCCTGAACCTCATGATATTTATGTATTAATAGTGTAAGAACAACAAAATACTTTCATTAGAACCAAAGATGGAACTGAAATGAAGTCTGGTGTTTTTTAAAATACACGCAAATTCTTCCCCTATCCCCCCTGTCCCCAATCATCTGCTTTGAGTTAGAAAAGAGAGCTCTGTGTTTGAGGAATCTGGTAGTTCAGTGGGTTAAGAATTGGGGCTGCTAACCACAAGGTTGGCTATTTAAGTATCAGGGGTTGCATGGCAGAAAGAAAAGGCTGATTGCATCTATAAATATTTAATTTCAGAAATTCAAAGGAACAGTTCTATTTTGTGCTAGTCACTATGATTTAAATTGCCTCAAGGGAATGGAGTCAATATAATTATCCTGTGTTTTATTCTATGAATTTTACCTATTATGTAATTTCTGTTCAAGCTAAACTAATATCAATTTCTAAAATTCCTAAATTTCTAAAGTTTCTAACTGCTTATATTGCTAATATAAAATAATGTCTCATAATTAGCATGTTGGGTCCACTAAAGTGGTATCTTCTTAAAGATTCTAAGTAGCTTTAGAAACTAAAAGGAATTACTGAGAGGTAAGTGATGGGGAACATGATAATAGGCAAGAGAAAAAAGAAAGAGGAAAGAAGAAAAATATATATGTATATGTGTAAATATATAAATATAGGTGCACTTATTTATACATGCTTTATATATGCAAATGAAACAAGGAAGTAGATGGAATTTGGGCCTCTATTCAAATTTTACCTCAGTATAAGAACAGTTTGTTCTAATAATGTGGCTTTGTGTGATACTAACCTTACAGACATGATCACTGAAGACAAAATGGGTATATACGCACATGTAGAAGAAAGCTGATTGCACCAAGATATTAAAAGGTATAGAGTCTTGCGTCTTAAATGGGATTGTAGTTAAACAAATGGCCCTCTAGCAGGGCAGTAACAAAGCCCACATGGAAGAAGCACATCAGCTCATGTGATCAGGAGGTATCGACAAGAAGACGTATCAGAAGTTCAAAATCAAGCAACCAAATTGATGTGAAGGTGTGTGGATGGGTTAGAGACCACAAACCTAACTAAGATAATTGGCCAGACCCTCTCAGAAGGGCCACAAGGAAGGGGTGATAAATCCAGGTTGAGGGTGTGTTAAAGGACTGATAAACCACATAACTATCCTTTAGTTCTCTAATACTTCCTTCCTTTACTATTATGGCTTTTATTAGTTTTTCCTCAATAATAATGCTAATAATGATATTGTTTATACCTTCCACATTCTAGTGGATCACCTTTATTTGGAGTGGGTACAGATAAGTATATCTTTCATATTTATTGTCAAATTGCTATGTTCCAAATTTCTTGGCAAAGATGAATGAGTGCTTCTGATGCTCATCATCTTGTTGAAACATTTCTGTTGTTATTCTGCAAATTTTGGATACACATTTTTGGCTAATGCCTTCAGCTCAGCTTGGACTCTTTCTGTACCATTCTCTTTCTATTATATTCTACCTCTTGAAGTAACTGAATATAGCCTTGTTCTTTTTGGCATAGTGACTCTGTATTTTTTCTACCTTCTTTGGATGCTTCCTGTATCCTTCAGGATTTTGCTTATAGAATCTTTTAATATTATAACTCTAGGCTTGACTTTTTCTTTAATTCTTTCAGTTTCGGGTATGCTGAATATTTTACTCATTTTTGTTTTTCTCCCCCCCCAATAATTTTATGGGGGGTCCTTACAATTTTTATAACATTCCAAACATCATTTGTATCAAGCATATTTGTACACATGTTGCCATCTTCATTTCCAAATATTTTATAAGCTCCTCTTTCCCCCCATTTTTATAAATCATTTTATTGGGAGCTCATACAATTCCCACAATGATCAATACATACATCAATTGTAGGCTGACCATATTAGCACACTTGTTGCCATCATCACTCTCAAAACATCCTTTCTCCACTTAGGCCCCCAGTACCAGCACCCCATGTTTCCCTTCCCTCCCCACTCTTCGTCCCTCATGAATCATTTTTACTCTTCCAACTCTAAGTCTTTGCATACCTTATCTTAATACTTTTATTTTTTCTCTTGAGCTATCCTTTGCGATTTCTATTTGACTCTTTGATGTCATCATTTCTTCTCTTGGCCTTACCTACTCTAAGTCTGAACAAATTTCAGATTCTGCTGCAATCCACTTGGATGTTTTCTTTCTTTCCCAACCTTTAGTTGTCCATTAGCATTCTTCATGTATAATATTTGTGATGTCATTCCATAACTCATGAGGTCATCAGTCATTAGGGTTCAAGGCATCAAATCTGCTCTCAAAGTTCAAGTGGGGTATACTGAACAAACAAAATAACAAACAAACCCAAAAAACAAAAACAAAGCACTTTATAAGTGCTAACTCTAAAGTACTTCCAATAAGTTCTTTTAAAAGTTGTTTCTGGTCATATAGTATAACTGGTCATATCATATTACATTTTCATAATGTAATATGAAAATGAAAGAATAGTTAATGGTAAGCAACTTGGTAATTATATATTATCATTTCATTGAAGCATCACAGCTATCTATGAATATTTGTTGAGACTGTTAATAGCGAGATTGATTGGTTCCATCCCATCTTCCTTGGTCCTTGGCATCCTTGAAAGAAATATTTAGACGGCAGATAAGTAAAAGCTTTGAATGGAACATGTGAGTTGTCTAAAGTTAAGATGGCATAAATAATATGGACAGGCATTTCAGCTAGTGTGTGAGGACTATGTCAGATAAAAATATCAGTTTTTATCTCACTTATTGTGGACCTACTATTGTTTTTTTTTTAATTTCCCTTGATAATGAAGACGACCTCAAAGGATATAATGGATCACTTCACTAATGTGTCCTAAGGTCCTGCTCCTCCCTGCTCAGGCTCATTCACTATCTCCTTCACACTGGGTTGGTGAACCCTTTCCTTTCAAAACCTCCTCATAATTGAAATGTGTAGTCTCGACCCTTTACCTTCTTTGTGCTGGGAATCTAATGGTAGAGAAAACACCTCTGCTGAGTTAGGAATTCTTTTCACTTTCTCATCTTTCCTTTGACTCTCAACTTAGCTGCCCATCTCAGCAAGATCATAATACTACAGGGATGCACTGTAGAAGGAATCACAAAGGTTTTCCAAGTCTCATGTGGTCATTTAGTGACAGAGCATTATTTTAAACTCAGTGGTCTGCTCCAGAGCACAGTCCCAACTACTTCCTCACCTTGCTTACAATCTGAAATAGCTTTTGGATTTCTCACCACTGTGTTTCTCAACCGTTGATGTGAAAATTTTCCCCTCTAATATACTGCTCAAGATCAGATTTGATACAAATCATGTGATGTGATTAGAGAAACCCTTTTCTGCCATCATCTAATTTGTTCTCAGCACACTAATTGCAAGAGTTTTGAAATAGCTTTTCTGAAGTCACACTACAAATTATTTATTTATTTACAACCTATGAACATTATCAATCCAATCCAACTCTCTGACTCTTTTTCAGAATCAAAGTGTTACTTTAATATGTTCTCTCTCTTGTTAAATGCTTTCCAATTAATTTCTAGGATGTAAATGTAAGATATATAATTGCATTCATTATACTCATATTTTTATTTTGACTTCCTCTCATCTTATCTAAATTTTTCAAAATTATAATTTTCTGCTATATATTAAATCTCCTTCATAGAGAATGTATGCCACCTTAAATTTTCATCATAGAACTAGTTGCAAGTCCACTATTAGTCTTCCCTTATAGTTGGTTTTTGATCATTGCTTAAGAATATTTGCTCATTGCATCTCCATAAGTTTGAAAGGAAACAAATCACTTATTACAAGAAATATAGCAGTGCTTCATAAAAGTGAAGATTATGAAATGCTATTTTGCTCTCATTGGACACATCATCAAAGAAAACCCATCTCAAGAATAGAACATTGTAGCAGTGACATTTTATGTGAAGTTGAATCTGTGTAAAACAAGTGCATTGAATGAAATCAATCAGGTCACAACATCCTTTGTTCTTCTTTGGGGTATAGCATTTTCTATAAGAAGAATAGTAAGGAACTCCCTCCCCTTGCCCTTCGCCTTCATCCTTGCTTGGACCCTTGTCTTCCTCCAGCAGCAGTCCCATGAGGGCTGCTAACCTTAGGAGGCAACCTCTGAGCTTTTGTGCCCTGCCATGGATCCAGGAAATCTCAGATCCATGACAAAACTTTACACTCACTGACCTGTGATCTCTCTGCCTCTCATTCTGCCTTTCTGCATCATAGACCTTCATGAGGCTGATGAGGTCTCTGGCTAACTTTGAACCTGGGAACTTGAGTTGGGCATTGGGTTGCTTGGGCTGTCAGTCATATACATACATACATACATACATATATGAATATATATGTTACACACACACACGAGTCAAAGTTTTGTTTCACTCTACAATCCAACTAAACTTAGACATTACTCTTGGAGGTTATAAAAATGAGATCAGGAGCAGTGGTGGCAGTGGTGATACCAGGAGCGGGGAGGAGTGGTGGAAAAGAAAGGGGGAGTCAGTTACAGGGCGCTATATACGACCTCCACTCTGGGGTATGGACAACAGGGAAGTGGATGAATGGACACATTGGAAAATGTATGATATGAAAATGTAATAACAATTTGTAAATTATTAAGGGTTCATGGGGTAAAGAGGGAGGGAGGGAAAAATATGGGGAGCTGGTACAGGGGTCTAAGTGGAGGGAGGATGTTTTGAGACTGATGATGGCAACAAGTGTGCAAATGTGATCAGCATATAATTGACGCATGTATTGATTGTGATGGGAGTTGTATGAGCCCCCAATAAAATGATTTATTAGAAGAAAAGGAGGGGGAAAGAGGAACTTATACTAAGGGGTGAAGTAGAAAACATTTGGAAATCAAGATGGCAACATGTGTACAAATATGCTTGATACAAATTATGTGTGGAATACTATGAGCTTCCAATAAAATCATTAAAAATGGGGGATTGTTATTGATATCTATTGATATAATAATCAAAATAATGACCTCAAGAATATCAAAGAATATACAACATTTCATTCTACTATGCATACGGTCTCCACAGGTAACAGTCAGAAGTTGGCAACTAATAACAATGTCAAGGATATGCACTTAGCAAAATTTGACTAAAATCTCCATATTTACTATGTCAAAAATACCTTTTTTAAGTAATTTTATTGGGGGCTCATACATCGTTTTTCACAATATATAAATAAGCATACTGTGTCAAGCATCCTCACATGTCCACTGCTATTAGCATTCTCCAATTGTCCGCCTTTTCCCTTAAGCCCCTAGTATGGGCTTTTCCATCCCTTCCCCTCTTCCCCTGCTCTCTCCTCCCCACCAATCCTCAATACTTTATACATTGTTATTGTTCTGTCATACCTTACACTGCCCGACCTCTCCCCCAACCCACTCCCCTGATCCCCATCCTTCAAAAAGGAGCTTATGTGTATATCCTTGCCGTTGGTAGTCTAGAAAATATGTGAACTAACATTCATGATAATGATGATATGAGTTATTGAACATAGTCAAATGTAAATTGTAGACATGCTTTCAAAGATATTCCCTCCCTATTATTTTAAACTTCACACACTATTAATATATGCTTCAGAAGAAAGATCCTTCTCAATCTCCTCTAATGGAGAGATAAGTAATTTTTAATTGTACTGTATAAAACTTGGAAATACATTATTTTGCAATTCATAATAAGTTGAAGTATAATGTTGTGATTTCATTTGTATGACAAACACTTTTAAATTTATGTTTACACACAGTTCATGGTACCAAGAAAAACAAACACATATACTCCTCGCATATCAATGTGATTTGGTTCCAAAAACAAGGTTATTATACAGCATTGGAAGCTATAGGAGCAGAAGGAGAAATCAGAGGTAGCTTCAGAGCCCAGATCCTAAGAACCACTGGGTGTGACCCTAACACCACTGTGTCCTGGATAATAGGGCCCTGGTATTGTGCTGGCACCCAACCAGACTCAGTACCTAGATTAGAGACACAGTTGGTACTCAGGCAACTCTTTGGGTTTAATAAAGTCATGAGACTCAGGCCAGAGATAAGAATTTTCTTTCATGATAAAGTCCCAAGAGTTACCTTTTCTGCAGCCTAGTTCCTGATGCCACTCCAGGAAACTGACAGGGCCTTAGAAGACTAGAAAACTGGACAAAGAACCTAGAAACTAAAAGCTGCTTGGAAGCGTAGGTCAGCAGGCCAGGCCACCATGGGGAAGGGGTGGCTGGCTTCTGCTCTAGCCTACGTGCCCCAAAGTGTATCCAAGTGCTTTTTGAGATGCAGAATGTTTGTCCTTCCCGCACACTTGATTGGAGAAAAGCAACAGCAGCCACCTCCCCTGCTCCCCCACTTCCACTTGCGTGGTCCCCTCTAACCACTCAAGCATCTTTCTTATGAGGATTCCTTCAAATCGATTTCAATGTCCTCTTTGCATTGCACAGCTGCAATTCATGGCTCCAATGGTGGAGATGGGACCAGCAAGAGATCTTCTGGAAAACTGACTACTCTAGCTGTGAACCTGACAAATACGAGTAGCCCTTTGGACCACGAGCTGCATGAAGGGAGTTAATATGCAATATAGTGCAACTGAATATTTTTTCTTTTTAAAAACGTTGTCATAAATGTGAAATGTCAGACAGTGAGAGAGGCAATGACTGAAAACTTTGGTGTACTCAAGGTTGCCAGATAAATTCAGAATTAACAGAGCTGGCTATGTTGGAATTAGAATGTATGTGAAGTTGGTGAGTAAGTGTTGTTAACACCTGCCTTCCTCTCTGACACAGTCTTCACAAAGGAAATGTGTTCGTTTTGTGACATATGTGTATGTGCATTCTTACTTTCAATTGTTCTATATGCTATATGAGGAATTGCATACACTATATAAGTCATTTCATGGTAGCAGATTTGCACAGTCATATATTAAAGAGTGTCTTGGGACAACATGGACTCACTTAAATCTGAATTAGGTACTGATGATTCTTGAGGAGGACATGACCTCCAGGCTAGACATTCGAGGGTTCTGTATTTTTATCAGATCTGCCAAAAAAATCAATTACTTCCTTTAAAAACAAATTAAACAACAACTTTTTCCCAAGGAAATTACACACAGCTGTTTATGTAAGTGCGAGTTGTTTTTGTGTCCCAAAATACCTATTTTCTTAAGAGTGTATTGTAGAAAAATGAGTATAAAGAAAACAAAATGTTGGTATTTTTAGACTGATAAAAATTCAGAATACAAACAATAGCTAAATGTTTATAACCAGTGGTAAGAATTCCAATAGAATTGTGTTTAATATAATTTGTAACTCATTTTACCAAACCAGAAAACAGTGAATCACTTGTACTTTGCACATTCATTCTACTATATAATTTTATAGGCCTGTATAGCCACAAAGAACTTTTTACAAAAACTAAGCTTATTTCCCATGAATTTATAACCTCACTGATGTGAATACATATGTCCTTATGTTCTGGCTGTTGTTTCAATTCACTTTATGGAGAGTTTCTCTCATTTTTACTCATTCTGTTCTTACAAAAGGTGATGCTCTTTGCTAGGGACTGAACTTTTTCTGATTTTTTAAAATAAGTTAGTCAAAATCCTCTACAATCTCACTTCTAAGGGAAGACATGTGAATTTATCAGACTAGAATGGCAAGTCACACAAGGAGGACTTGCATTTTGATATGATGTTGAAAGCTATAAACTAGTGTTTCAAATACCAACAATTTAAACAAAATTTCCAGTCTAGGAGAGTTCAAGAAGAAAGATTGGTTGGTGATCAATTTCTGAAAAATAACCAGTGAAAATATATTGAATACAGAATATTGCCTTCATGGGACAAACACATCCATTTAGCTCTTTAAATATTCTACAGGGGCTGAGCCTCGGTGGAGCAAAGGTTGTGCATGGGACTGCGGCCCACTGCAGTTGGAGGTTCAAACCCAGGAGCAAGGCTGGACCTCCTACTCCCACCACCAAAGGGCAGTGATGCCACAAAAATAAATAAATAAATAAATAAATATTCTACAGGTAGTATAAATTTGTCTTTACTTTTGGCTTTGGTTTACTTTTAGCTGAGAGTTTGCCAATCACTACATGAGTGAAGTGTTGTGGAAAGGGGAAACTCTATCTTTATTAATTTGCTAAATAGATTCTTCATATCCATCTACAAAGTCCATGCTCTTATTAGAATGTGTATTGTATCAATATAAGAATCAAAATAAGCCTTATTCCAACTTTCCACTTGCATATCCATATGTACCAAACAGAACAAATTTTATATACCCCCAGTATTAAACATTAGAAGAGTTCTTTAGGTGTGCTACATTGGTGACAAAAAATAGCTTGCAGCAAGACAATTTTCAAGAAACTACAGAGAAGTGTGCACCCACCTACACTCAGAGAGTCATGCATATTCTGTTATGTCTGAATTGCTTGGTAGGTTTACTTTGGGTAGTTAACTAAGTGTTGGGTCAGTATGATCTGAACAGAGAGCTCTTCTATGGTCAGGTTATTTAACCTCAAGGAACTTGTTTCTTCCATATAAAATCAGCAAGCTTCATATGTGTAAAGGTCATCAAATATGTTTGACACTCAAAAGGCATTCATAAATATAAACTAATACCCTTCTTAACTAACAGTTATATGACATTAAAGTATTTGATGCATGGTAGATATTTTTGTCTTTACATCACTTTTGGCTAACATTCCCAGGTAGGTGCTGATGCAACGTGGGTTATCTTCAAAATTATGGGGGTGTGGACTCTGCTGGAAGATGATCATACTGATGATGTAATCATGAAGACTATGTGACTATAATCATGAAGAGTTGGGTTTTACTGCCTCAGTAGCTATCAAATGCATATCGTACATTTGACTTTAAATTGCCTCTTGTGTAGAAAATTAGCAAAATATATATTGGGTGAACAAGGGTAGAACACCTATTATGTGGAGACATCTAAACATATAGAATTCATTTTATAAGATCAGAAATAGGAATGGGAATGTAAGATATTAATATCTAAATGCAAAAAAATATTAAAAATACAGATTTTATATGTAACATTAAAGAAGAAATAAATTATACAATTAAAATGCATGATGATTTGGTTTTGATGTTAAGTTCTAATTTCTGCTATCACATTGCATAAATGTACATAGAACCGCTTAGCAGGAAGTTCTGTGGTCTGACTTCTGGGAAATCCTAAGTCTGTAATTCCTTACTATTGCTATTCCATTTTAATCTTTTCTTTTAAGTGTACAGTCATTGAGAGGAGGGAGAAGGTTAGCTTTCTTCATTAAGTGTGAATTCTATATGATCTTTCAGAGCATGGTAGCTGCTATCCATCCAGCACCAGATCTTGAGGTTTATCAGGAAATTTTTTGTTAACTGAAAGATTTATGTTGGCTTAAGCAAATGGGTCTTCAGCTAACTGGAAATATGTCTCCAGGAACAACATTCCTAGATGGACATGGAAGGCATGACTATTGTGGAATAGGTACACCTATTCACCCCGAAAAGATGCTGATTCTTGATATTCCAGTAAGGATAAAGCTAGTGTCGTGATTAGAGACTCAGGAGACCACTTGAAACTCTTTCCCTTACTTAATTAGGCAATAAAGACTCTCCAGGAAGCCCTACTTCCTTAGATTAATGGAAACAGGGAAGTGAGTGAAGGGACACACCATACAGTGTACAATATGACAAAATAATGATAATTTTTAAATTATCAAGGGTTCATGGGGGAAGAGGAGTGGGGAGGAAGAGGAAATATGGGAAGCTGATACTGGGGCCTATAAGGAAGAAGGAAGAATGATGATGGCAACAAATGTTCAAATGTGGACTGCATGCATTTGATGTATGTCTTGAACATGATAAGAGTTGGATGAGCCCCCAATAAAATAATTTTTAAAAATCAGGGGAAAAAAGATAATCCTTAATATTGCTGATCCAAGATATTACAAAAGTGTGTGTTTGGGGCTCTAGTTTTCCACAAGTTCACTACATTCATCACTCCAGCCCTGACCCTGGCTACTACCATTTCTCCTGAACCACTTGTAGTAGTCACCTGCTTACTCTCTGTGCAGTTATTTCTGCACACAAATAGCACACATTTTATTGTTTAATGTAAGGCATGCCATAGATTTGCTACTTCCCTCCTGTGACTCCCCACATCACTCAAACTAAAAGGCTCAGTCGTAAAAATGGTCAAACATTCTAGATGACATTATCTTTCTGAGGGAATGGACTGGAGGTTACTGGAGGATCCAGCTTCACATCTACCTCAAGACTCCCATGGGTAGGTCAAACCTGTCCCCGCCCTCCAACTTCCTTACTGTATTCTGGCACCAACCATCCCTGCCCAGGCACTGTGTATGGAGAGCTGTCTGAAATTCATGCTCAACTCAGAAAAGGATTTGAAACAAAAGACATCGTGGCTTACATCAGACAGATCTTGGATGAATGCAAGGAATGCCAGAAACAAACAAACAAAAACCTTTGTCTTATTGATGTTGCAAAGGCATTCGACTGTGTGGATCATAAAAAATGTGGATTTCCTTAAATTACTTGATCTATTCTAATTGCACTTAAATTTGAGTTATTTTCCAAAGTGTATAAATATGTCTTTACAGAACAGAATAAGTAAAAGAAGTAGACATGCCAGGTGAAAAGCCCACTAACACGGAGACCATAGATCTCTCTATGCATGAGGTAAAGCCTTTCCTGATTTGAAAATAAACTTTACTTGCTTGGATGACATCTATATCTCTTTCTTTCTTTTAAATTTAATTTCAAACAGAAGGGAAGATATTTAGAGTCAGCTACAGAGATTCAAAGTGGTTGTCATTTAAATTGAGGATTTTTAAGAGTGAGATGTTTTATTACATAACCATGTAATGAGAGATTCTATGTCCTAAAGTAATCCCTATGCATGAGAGGGCAGAGCTGTGTTTGCTGTGGGAGTATTCACACTGGAATTTCTGACTTAATTGGGATTAAGATCATATAATTAACATTCTGCAAGCACAGCATTCAAGTAGAATTTGTTGGGAAGCATAAGTGAACTAAAACTTCTGACAAACTTTTGACAAAAACCATGAAATTGGCATTGCTCTAATGACCCTAACAACTGTCTTTGAGTCCCACAAGAAGTACCCCTGTTCGCCTCACACAGTCACACAGTTCCATCTAGAGTATGTGCTTTCAATAGAAGTAAGTGTAGAGAAAAACAATCAAGACATTCCAGATGGATTCCCCCCACCCCTGGCCCCCGAGAATTGCAGCAGACTTTATAAGCTGTGTGAAATGACTCTTTGACCACGCAGAATCTACAGATTTGTATTCCAGTCAGTTGTAAAGGATACACCAAGTGTCACAAATGTTTGCACACACACACATACACACACACACACACACACACCTTAAGTGTTATGTAGGATAATCACTGCATGGAGTAAATGTGCTTTTTGGCCACTTTACAATTTCTCAGTCCAATATTTACTGTCCTAAGACCTTGCAGTTATATTAATGAGTAGAAATGCTCCTTGAAGGAGGCCTGCTGGTGCTGTGGAAGGTGCTTGACCTAAGGGTTGGAGATTTGAACCCACCTGACATTTTGGAAAGAGAAAAGTGAGATGGTCTGCTTCTGTGAAGATGCATAGTCTCAGAAATAGTGTGAGACTATGTCACTTTTATCTTGTAAAGTCACTATAAGGAGTGGTGCTGTGTGATAAGCATTAGACTTATCATTTCAAGGTCAGCAGTTAAAACCCACTAGCGGCTCTTTGAAAGAAAGATGAGGCTGTCTCCTCCTATAATTATTTAGGTTCAAGAACCTGTTATACAGGCTTTTTGAGTCTATATGGACTCCTCAACAGTGCATTTGGCTCAGTGATATTTTACTTCTAGTTTCTCTCACTAGTTTCATTTGTTTAGTCTGGAGATATGGGTGTAAATGAGAAGGAAAGAAAACTACCTAATGTCTTTGCAATGATCTCTTTCCCCCCTCTCCCCACAGTCTCTCATCCCTCAAAACACTCTCCCTGTATATCACCTGCAGTCAGACTTTAACCCCAACCTCAGTGACTAACCCTACTTGATTTACAATTGACAAAAGGGCTCAAAGTCTTTCCACTTTCCATGGATAAATGGTCACATTATATGATCAGGTGGTACATTGTTTCTGGTTGGAAAGTCTGTATGTGAAAGAAAATTAAGATTCAAAGAATGTGAACTAAGTGCCACATTACATTAAAAGTAATGAGATGACTAACTGAAAAGATGATGATGGTAAATCTATAAAACTATTATTACAAAACACTTTAATTATTTAATAGAAAAATTAATTATAAAAGAAAATAGAACAAATGGAATCAGTTACCATTTACCTACTAATTAGATGCTAATTCCTCTTCATGGAGATTTACAATATTAGGGAATTCTCTTGACAAGTTCAAAGGGCTTACCTAGAAAAGAAGATTCTTTTCTGTTGAAAGAGGAGGTGATTCTACCAGGGGAGGAATTATCATATGAGGAGGGAGGGTCAGCTTTGGTTTCTTTACCCACCCACACACAACCTATCATGGTTAAGAGAGTCCTGTAGTGAGTATCTTTTCATGGAGTGAAACCCCCATCATAGGCAACTCTATTTAAAAAATATTCATTCCATAATTAAAATGTGAATGATGCCTAATCTTACTTGATTATTTCACTTGTGAACACTTTACTTTTGTAAGCTTTTAATTGTATTTCCACAGCCTTTGAATTTTAATTCCAAAGGCAAAATCAGGGGTATTTCATCTTTCAAAGGGCTCAGTAAAGTTGGTAAATATAATCTTATCTGACTTTCGCTTGCCTCCAGTGTTAGTTCTGGTAGACTAGAGTATCAAATTCATAGAAACTCACATGTGTATAAGAGAGAGTTTTATATAGAGGGAAATTGTACATTCAGAAAGCACTCCAACTGAGTCCAGTCCAAGCCTACAATTCCGATATTAGCCCATATGTTCAATACTAATCTATAAAGTCCTCTTTAGACTCACAAAACACATGCAATGATACCGAATGCAGGATGATCACAGGGTAGAAAGCCTTTTGCTCCAGAAGTATTTTAAGTGTCTCCACACTGGCAGGGGTGTCTACGTGGCTTCTCTGGCTTCAGAGGACTGGTTGTGTCTGGGTAGGTCTATCTGGTTTCTCCAGGTCAGGGCACTAGAGTAATTTCATGTGTCTTGTTAGCTGCAATGTCTCCTAGGGAATGAACTAAAGGAAGAGAGAAATGCCTCAATCTCCAAAGAGGAAACATGAGAAGGCTAGGCCTACACAGGAATTTCATTGACTATGATCCCATTGACTCCACCCCTTTATTCTAATATCTCTCAAGCCCCAGATTGACATTAGGCTATATAACAATCACAATTCCCATAACCTTGCAGACACAAATTGACTCTGACATTTTTCCTGGAACTGAAGTTAAAGAATGACAGGTCAAATCACAACCCAAGATCATGTTGTGAACAAAATGCAGTGGATTCCCAAAATAAATTCTTCAGATTTCACTCTAGTATTTCATGGTCAGGTTGGGATACCTTTTATCATCAGATAGCTTTGTCTATTCGTCTATTCTTAGGCATATTTTTGTCCTTAACTATTATTTCAAAATTAATTTGTACAACTGAAAACTCCAAAAATTATGTATGACCATTACTTTTTAGGCAAGTAGAAAATGAAAGTGAATTCTTAGCCAAGAGTATAAAACTGAAGAATTTACCTATGACTGTCCTTTATTTTTTTTTACAATTGCTACACTCCAACTTCCTGTGTTTTCCAGACATCTCATTTTCTTACTTGTACTTGGAAACAACATTCAGATTAGATTATTTCTATCAAGAAGGAATGCAAATTCCTGGAATTCCACGTTAATTGCTAGAGTTCCCAAAAGGCAACTCTTCAGGAATAAGATGTTGCTACATATTTGGGAAGATAAACAAAAACCTCTCCTCAACTGCAGAGAACAAAAAGGTGTAGCCAACCACTGACATCTGGTAAATTCTGCAATGCTTTCTCAAGTTCTTTCACCCTGAAAATAGTTATGTTTCTCATTCATTTTTCAATTATTCTACTTGCATCTTGTACAGAATACAAATACTCAGTATAAAATTATAAATTCCTTTTTATACACTTGTTCCAAATCATTAATTCTTTAGATATGTATTTTTGTAAAGTCTATTCCTATTGGTTTTTTATTATGATGATTGGGAAATCCCAAACTTTGCTAATTAATAGAAAATAACCCCAACAGTGGTTGCACAACAACCGGT
>PVJH01012893.1:0-62536 GCA_004026705.1 Nesogale talazaci | reverse complement strand
TGGAACAATATGCCAAAATGTCACCAGTATACACTAATGACCAATGAAGATAAAAGATAAAAATTACTTTCCAAATTTTCACATATAAAGTGTTTACACATAAGTATTTAAAGAAACACAGACTGGTATATTTACCATGCCACCAGTATTATAGCACTTATTATACATGACAGGAATCCTTGTAGTTTTTTGTAAACATTAACTTTTCGCTATGTCCCAGTAATGTAATGCCCAAAACATTGGTCTGGAACTACAAGATATATTTCTCAAACTCTCTGGCTGCTCCCAGGGAGAAAAATGCGGGGTTTGCTACCAAGAAGATTGACAGTCCCATAGGGTCACTGAGTCTGGATCAATTTGAAGGCACTAAGTGTAGGTGGGCACCTCATATTATGATTACATATACAGCCAATATATTGAAAATATTTCACACCATTGTTTTGATCATTCTCCATAAGGTTCCCCATGCTTGTTGTGTGAGGTTTCTGGAGTCGGTTCTACCTCAGTTCTTTGCTTCACACACTGAAAGAGTCCATGCCGAATTCACGTTATGCAATCCAAGTGGGGTTTTGGGAAGGATGAGGAAAGGTCCAGGTTTTACAGTCTCAAAAGATGCATGCTGTCTCTGGAAAGCATGCCAAGCCACGCGAAAGTCGCACTGAGGTTCACAATTAGGGACCAAAAAATCACATGAAAAAGAACATCTACTCTATGAAACTAGGGAATTCCAAAAGGCCAAGTGCAGGTGGACCCCAGAGTAGACCTCACGAGGCATGCCATTCAGTGCACACATGCTGCACACTATATGCCCTCCTTTAAGCATGCCCCTGAACAAGGGCAGAGCAAACTCAGACTGGAAACAGGACAAGAAGGGTGACAAATGAGCATGCAGGGTTGTCTTCCCTGCCTCCTGGTTGGTGAAGGCATGTTTGAAGATATTGTTTGAACCTGTGGGCTGAGTTCAGGCCCACCTGTGTACAATGCCTACTATAGGTATGCCAAAGGTATTGGTTTTACCTGGGCCTAGAGGTCCTAGCCTGTGCATGCTCAGTTTGGTTTTTCCCACAGGTATCCAAAGCCTGCCTCATTTCTTTCCAACCCCTGTTTATGGGCCTTTGCAGGCACTGGGGTGACAACCTCTCCTTTTCCTAAAAATACCTAACTAATAGTTATTGATTCTGTGCTTCATATCTTTCCTGTTTCTCCACATAACATCAGTGGTTCAAAGGAAATTGAGTGTTAGGTTTGGGTATGGTTTCCTCGTTCCTGATTCTCTGCACTGAAAAATATTACAAGAAGAAGCATTATGGTAAGTCCAAACAAGCACTTTTAAGCAAATAGGAAGTTTTGGTGAGTACAGTGTCAGATAGTAAACACTGTCTCATTTAGGGCCTCACGGGGAACCACACTAGGGCCCACACCCATGCCTAGACCATGGAAACTTTTGTGGCGCATTCTGTGAAAAACCATGTAAAAATGTCTTGTGCCTTTATCCCCCCACCCTACCCCCTACTTGGGAGACATGGTCGACAGTGTTGGGGTCTCGTCCAGCGAGACCCTCACGTAGTGACTCTTCGGGGGGGAGGGGGGAGCCAACAAACCTGGATGAAGAAAAGACACAGAGAGAGGGAGCAAGACAAATGTTGATCAAGCTCCGTTTATTAGGGAGAAATAAACCAATTTTATAGGGTAAGCAAACCTAGGCAACAAGCCGAGGCATGATACATAGTTATCTTCAAAGTTAACGAGTGAAGGTCAGCACACCTGCAAGTCAGAGGATAATCACAAATGCTCTATTCACTACCTATATCATCTTGTCAAGCCTCGAAGGCCAGGGCCATTACTACAACCACCCTCCAAAGGAGGCCAGCTCTCCACAACTCAAGGTCTATGCAAAAGTTACAAAAGTAACAGACCACAAAGCTCAGGCAAATAGACCATGACAGAGTTTAGGCTACATGACTATAGCCAGGTCAAGCATATCCGGGCTGGATGGCTCTGGACACGACAGTAGCCCAGATTTTAGTGGATGTTTGTAAGTGTCCCTGTGTGGCATAGTGCTGCTGGATTCTAGCGCTTCTAGCCCTGGCTTTAATCTGAACATGCCCAAGCTTTGGGCTCTTTAACCATACATGTACAAGCCTTGGGTCTTGCTCATAGGCTTCTAATTTGTGGCTGATTTCTTTTTACTTTTTAAAATATTTTATTGGGCCTCATACATCTCATCACAATCCACACATACATCCATTGTGAAGCACATCTGGACACCTGTTGCCATCATCATTCTCAAAACATTTACCTTCCATTTGAGCTCTTGGTATCAGCTCTTCCATTTTTACCCTCCCTCCCTGCTTCCCCCTGCCCTGCTCGCATGAACCCTTGATAATTTATAAATTATAATTATTTTGTCATATCTTACACTGACATCTCACTTCACCCATTTTTTATTGTGTCCCCCCTCCCAGAGGAGTTTATATGTCAATCCTTGTAATTGTTTCCCTCTTTCAGCCTCACCCTCCCAGTATTGCCACTCTCACCACTTGTCCTGAAGGGATCATCCATCCTGGTTTCCCTGTGATTCCAGTTCCTATCCGCACCAGTGTACATCTCTGGTCTAGCCACTTTGCAAGATAGAATTGGGATGATGATAGTGGGGAGGTGAGGATGGAATAAACATTTAAGAACTACAGGAAAGTTGTGTTTTATTCTTACTACACTGCACCCTGACTGGCTCATCTCCTCCCCACAACCCTTCTGTAAGGGGATGTCCAGTCACCTACAGATGGGCTTTGGGTCCCCAACCTACATTTCCTGTCATTCACAATGATATGGTTTTTTGGTTCCTTGATGCCTGATACCTGATCCTTCAACATCTTGTAATCACACAGGCTGCTGTGGTTCCTCCATGTGGGCTTTGTTGCTTCTCAGCTAGATGGCTGCTTGTTTACCTTCAGGCCTTTAAGACTCCAGATTCTATATCTTCTGATAGCTGGGCACCATCAGCTTTCTTCATCACATTTATGCACCCATTTGTCTTCAGCAATCCTATCAGGAAGGTGACATCATAATGGAATGAAAGTTTAATAGAACAGAGTTCTTGCATTGCGGGAGTACTTGGATGGAGGCCAAATGTCTATTTGCTACCTGAATACTAAACCTATAAATATATGCACATATATCTATTTATCCATAATCATATATAAATATATTTACATATGTACATACCTGTATTTAGATGTCTATAAATGCCCTCCTCTTCCTAGTTCTTTCCTCTATTCCCTTTTACTTTCCTCTTGTCCCACTATCAAGATTGGCCTTCATTTGGGTTTTAGTATTTCCTCCCCATTACATTACCCTTGCTCAAACTCTCCAAAAATTCCTTTATGTGTAGTATGTCCAGTTAATTTTCATTAAGTATAGGAATTCAATGATGACAGGTCTTTTTTCCCTAACTTTCCTGCATGTCACCACCACTCCAAACCAGCTCCAGAAATGATTCCTAGACTTCCGTTCACTCCCTTTCTCTAGAAATCATTATTCCTCATAAATGGCCAAATTCAGAGTAATCTATTATTTCATACATATTATGCCTACAGAAATACCATACTCATACACATTGTGTGTCAAAATGATGAAATTAAAGGCAGTTCTGAGTTGGTATGGTCATGTATATACTGCACATGTCTTACGGCATTACATAAGTGAATTTCAGCATTGTTCAGCAGTTATCTCCTATTACAGGTGAATCATATCTCTATCTTTGTTTTCTTTATTTTATTCATTTTCTTTCATCGTCTACATGTGTGTATAAAAAGAGTTTAGAAATGTTTATTTTGGTTATAATTGTATAATAAGCTATGGCCAAGAGAACAAACCTTGAGCTTCATAGTCCCTGGTAATCAGACTACAAACAATTGAAAATGTGCATTTGTTTCTATTGATTTGATACTGCATTTTTACACCATGCCTTTTATGATTGTCAACTATTCCTTCCCTTAGGAGGTACTTTCATAAGAGCTGCTTCTGTGCCAACTTTTTAACATATTACTGAAAGAAAATAAACCTAACTTGTTTACAGAAAACACCTGGTGGGTTACGAATCCCAGTTATTGGGAAATAAGCATAAAAAGCTGTGTCATTTGCATTAAATGTGGTATTTATAGCACATTAGCTCAAGAGTTGAATGTGAAAACTTTATCAGCTCTTCTTAAGTGAAGTCATTAGGCTATGCTAGATCTGCGATTGAAGTCATTAACACATAGAAATAAAGAGCAGAAATGGTTGGGGATTTGCACAGCTGACATTTAAACAAGTATGATACATGTGTTATTTGTAGTGGAGAAGAGCCTTCTATGCTGGGAAGAGTGGAACAGAAGCTCTCAGTAGTTTCATTTGAGTATTGTCATGCACTGCCCCAAAGATGCAAAGTCCTTTTCAGTAATGGCAGTAGATGGACAGAGCCAAGAAAAACGCTAGAGAAAGCGGACCTTCAAAAATTCTGACTTCTCTCAAACTTTGGGTCACTTTGAAAAAACATTGTTCCTAAAGGATTCCTAACTAAAACAACTCCTTTGCTGACCTTTTAAAGTCTGGACTTCAAAAAGCATTTTTAAGATAGGTGTTATTAAAAAGATATTGATTATGTTGGAAGCAAACAGCGTTGCTCTCTCCATTCAATCTGATGCCCTGTTGTGTATGATGGGAGGGAGGGGTAAAGAGGTGGAGAGTTAGCATGCTGTTAATGAAAATGCCAGGCATATAACAAAATTTAAGATTTTGTTTGTTTGAAATCCAAAGTGTAACAGTTCTCTCCCTTACAGTAAAAAAACCCTTTTGATATCTGTCTTTTAGATATAGAATGGTTTATGAGGATTCTGGGGATGATTGTCTAATGATCCTGAAGAAATGGAGGCCTAAGTCACTGTTTTGTGTGATCATTGAAAAACCTGGTTTTTCTGTCACCTCACTTCTTGCCATTGAGTCGACCTGACTCATAGTGGCAGGATAAGAGAGGGTAGAACTGCCCCTATGAGATTGTGAGACTGTAACTTTTCACTCAAGAAAAAAGCGCAGTCTTCCCTCCATAATTTAACTTGCTTGATTTTCACTATATTTTGTATCATTTTATTGGGGGCTCATACAATTCATCACAATTCATAAATACATCCATTGTTTGCAAAGCACATTTTACATTTGTTAACATCATCATTCTCAAAACATTCTCTCTCTACTTAAGCACTTGGTATTGGCTCCTTACATTTCCCCTCCCTGCTCCCCTCTCCCTCATGCATCCTTGAAATTTTGATGAATCCTTGAAAATTTATGAATTATTATTATTTTGCCATGTCCTACACATGTCCAATGTCTTCCTTCACCCACTTCCTCATTGTCTGAACCCCAGGGAGGAAGTTATATGTAGATCCTTGTAGTCAATTTCTCTTTTCTACTCCACCCTCCCTCCACTGTCTCAGTATCGCACTGTCAACATTGGTCCTGAGGAAATCATCTGTCCTGGATTCTCCATGTTTCCGGTTCCTATCTGTACCAGCATACATCCTCTGGTCTAGCCAGATTTGTAAGGTAGAATTGGGATCATGATAGTAGGGGGGGCAGGGGGTAAGCATTTAAGAACTAGAGGAAAATTGCATATTTCATTCTTGCTACACTGTACCCTGACTGGCTTGTCTCCTCCCTGCGACCCTTCTGTAAGATGTCGCTTCACCTACGGATGGCCTTTGGGTCTCCAATCTGTACTTGCTCTCATTTATAATAGTTTAATTTTTCATTCTTTGATGCTTAATAGCTGATCCCCCTCAACACCTCATGGTCACACCGGCTGGTGTGCTTCTTCCATGTGGGCTTTGTTGCTTCCGAGCTATTTGGCCACTTGTTTACTTTCAAGCCTTTAAGACCCCAGATGCTATATGTTTTTAAGCCAGACATCATCAGCTTTCTTCACCACTTTTGCTTGTGCACACATTTGTCTTCAGTAATTTTGTCAGGAAGGTGAGCATTATAGAATACCAGTTTAATAGAATAAAGTGTTCTTGCATTAAGGAAGTACTTGAGTGGAGGTCCAATGAAGTACTGAGTGGAGGTCCAGTGGCCATCTGCTGCCTTAATACTAACCTTATAAATACATGCATATAGATCTATTTCCCTATCATCATATAGACGGTATTTAGATCTCCATAAATGCCCTTTGCCTACCATTGCTTTCCTTTATTTCCTTTTACTGTCTTTTTGAAGGAAATCGGAGGCAGCAAACCCTTCCATTTCCACCTATCTCTTACCTGCAGAATAAACATAGAGATCCTTGAATCAACTTCATCTCTGAAACAGTTTCAAGCCAGTCTGGATCCTTGTTTGCAGCAACAGGTGAAGCCATGGGCATTTGTAGATTTTGTGCCTTTGGCAGTGCTTTAAGGGCCTTAAAGTTTCCATCTGCATGACTTTTCCCGGGCCACACTGTCTGGGAATGCCATCAAGACTTTAAAACTTCCAAGGACACTGAGAAAAATGCATAGCATAGCATCCTCCACATGGACAGAAAACTCTAGGAAATAAGCTATTTCTTTAGGTGAGAGACTATTAAATAATGAAATTAGGGTTAAACACTGATAAAGTCTTTCTTTCAAAGCCAAATTTAAAACTTTAAGTTTAATGTAACTAATTTAATACAACTGTGGGGAAAGAATTTTAATATGTAAATAATAAACTAAGCTAGGAGTTTTGTAGCTTTCTCTTTATTTTAAAAAATATTAGTCATCAGAATAAAGGTATACTTGCAAATGAATTCATGTTGCTGGGGACAAAAAATGTGGCAACAGATCGGTTATACATAAACATTGTAATTCGTGTCATTGAAGTATACATACAAAAATGTTGAATTGGAAAATGCTGTGCTGTGTACCTGTTTGCAACAATAAGAAAATTAAAACAGATTTTTTTCTTGAATGCTATGTTATTGCCACTTCAATTTTTCTGCTCTCAAGAGAACAATTTTAGGACTTCTTTCAGGTTTTGTTCTTTAATCGAGACTTGTGAGCTGACACATTCATGCTTGACTATTAAATACACAGAAAGTTATTTTACCAAACTCCATTTTTTTATTCATCTGGGAATTTATAATCTTCCAACCATGTGATAGTTGGACCATAGATAATTGGGTCTTGCAAAATCCCCAGACTTTCCAAGTGAAAAGCCAAGAAGAGAAATAGTTCCTCTTGTGCTCTGGTTCTAGTTATTAGGAAGGACTAGAAAGAAGAAGACCATAGTGTGAGAAAAAGATGACATAGTGCATGTGCTTAGAGAGGTAGAATAAAGAAAAACTGAATTATAATCCTATTATGTCCTAAGTAGAGCAGAGAATCCCCTGGTGGTGCAGTTAGTCCGCTCACTGCTTTAACCAAAGGCTGAAGCCTGAATTGATCCAATTCAGCCCTCAAGTAAAGAGTGTGGTCATGAGTCTGTATCAATTCAAAAGCATCTGGTTGAGTTTGGTTTTTGATTTGTTTTGTTTTAAGCAAGCTACAAAATTCCCTTTGTGCTTCAAATTACTCAAGTGTGTTGGCTTTGTTTAAAGAGTCAAATGTTTAATGTTATATTTATTCTTACTACACAAAAAAGTTTTTAATGTCATATTTATTCTACTACAGTTGAGTGACTTCTTTTTCAGGGTGTAAAACAGACTCTGAATCTCAGATACAATTTAAGAACATTTATTAAGTTTTAAATAGAAAAAGGCAAGATAAAGACACATCATGAACATGAAGAAGACCATTAGTATGAGGTCATAATGGAGTCCATGTGTATGCAGAAATTAGGAGATTTTAAAAGGAGATGGGAGGGCAAAAAAACTGCCACAAAAGCAAGAGTGATGACATGTCAATACATCAGAGGTACTGGTAGGACTACAAAATTGAGAACGATACCATGAAAAGGACTCATACATTCTGCTAGATAGATGAGATTTTTAAGATTGGTTCAAGACCCTTTGAAGACCATATAACCCTAGCACTCCAATTTCCATTAAGGGCACACCCAGCCAAGGTGTAAGGCAATGGTCCTCAAATTTCCTAATGCCACCATCCTTTAGTACAGTTCTTCATGCTATAGTGACTCCCAACCATAAAATTATTTTCATTGTTAGTTCATAACTGTATCGCTACACTATAATTAAAGCATAGTGATTAATCACAAAAACAATATGCAATTATATCTGTGAATGCTTATTTCTAATTACAAATAAATGAAATTTTCCCTAGAAGTATGGTGTAACATGGGTAACAGTCTTCATATAACACGGTAAATTCCATTGCTACATTTTGCAACAGTATGCGTAAAAAGCCAAAGTCAGTGTGAAGGTTGAGGTAGCTTCTTTCCCAACAGATCAGAAATTCTATGGGAAGTCTTTGCAAGAGTGCAATGGCAATAAAGATCATCATCCACAACAAGTTGACTTCTGTTTGTAGACTTGATAACCAACAAGCTGGAAAACCTGTTTCACAAAGATATGTTGTTGGAAAGGGAATAAGGTACAACACAGTCTCAGAGAGAATAGGATATGACTGCAAACACTTGATCCAGAGTCTTGTAACTGGCATTGTAGAGAAATCCACTCTCCCTGCATTGCTGCTAATTCATTGCAATGAAAGCCTCTTGTGCTGTTTCAGGAACATCTTCAACTCTGACTGTAAATGAATGGGCTTCTGGCCAGTGCAAATGGGGTGTCACGTAGATTTGGAAAGTATGACGAAACTCTATCTACAAGCATGTGCAAGTGTTCCTGCAAAAAATTATCACCATAATGCTTTTGCTTTCTTCAATGTCATGTTCCTCAAAGAATGCAGATAAGGTAGGCAGTATGTAAATTTTATTTTCATCTTTTTTTTTTTTTAGCCAAAGCTGAAGTTTCATTTGGAATGAGCAGGTCTTTTCAGACAAATCAAAGCATGTTGCATTTTTGTCCTCGCAGTGATCAGTTTAACATATCCAAGCTGGCAAAGATGGCAAGAAAGTAAGCTATTTTCTGCAGTTCACTTTTATTGCTAAAAAGTGCTCTTTGAACTGTGATCTTGTTTTCTGATTTTAAATCGTGTTGAGTTCATCACAAAGCTCAAAACCCCATTTTAAAACTTTTTCTCTCAACAACCATATCACTTCAGTGTGAAATAATAGAGCATTATTCGGCGCATCCAACTCATTGCACAGTTTCTAAAACGGTTGACTGTTTAAAGCACTCATCTTTACAAAGCTGACAGAACTGATGACGCTTTTCATTACTTCTTGTAACTCTTGTGGCAACCTCTTCATTGCTAATATCTACCGATGAATCATACAGTGACTTTTGGTGAGTCATTCGGTACCAAACGCTGAAATACAGATCAACATCCTAGCATAGCTGGAGCACCATCTGTGCAAACACCACAAACCTATTCCCAAGAGATCTTATGCTCTTTCAGGAACGAACCAACTCTATCAAATACATCATGTGTGGTAGTTGTTGTGTCAAGAGTTTTGCCAAAAAGAAACTCAGCTTTAAAGTCACTATCATTAATATACTTCACACAAAGCAGTAACTGAACAGTTTGCAATATCTGTAGATTTGTCAAGCTGCATGCCAAATATTGAAAGTGGAGCAGATTTAATTTCCTGGTTCCCCTGACCAAAAATATCAACAGACATGCCATGTATTCTTCTGTGGACAGTGTTGTTAGATAAGGAAATTGCACTCACTTTTGTAGTAAATTTGTCTCTGCTCATAAATGGAACAATGTCTATGGCCCTGGAGACAGTAAATGTTCAGCAATGATGTGAGGTTTCATAGCTCTGACAATTCTAAGTGTCATTAAAGATGGCGCTTCAATGACTGCTGCATTTCATTTGTGGTACTTACCACCAGTATCAAGTCTGGCTTTCTTACTTTAAACAGCTTTGCATCTAAAATAGTTGGTAGCCTTGCCAGCAAAGCTCGGATACTTACTATCAAAATAACATTTTAGTTTGTCTGGCTTTGTAAATTCACCTAATAGACTTTCACAACAAATAGCGGAGTGAGGTTTCTCAATTCCTGCTTTAATTATTGAGCTAAATCATACTCTAAAAAGTCCTCACTATATTTTTATCTTAATGTTTTTCTTTTCATGATCCATAGTCATGGTGGGTTTGCTAATGGAAATAATATATAACAATACCTTTAATAATACAAAAGATGATACATGACAAAGTTCAGTCGATATATTTTATTACAGTTTCCTATGATGGACCATTCTCTGTATTGTTGCTGTTGTTATTTAACATAATTGTTACTATCACCAGGGGGCAGTGTTCATGTCAACCACAGCTGATCAGCATTCAGATTAAATGCTCAGGGCATAGAATTTTTTTGGAAGTAGTTGATGATTTTACAGAAAATGATCTTACATTTACCCAGTCACTATAATTCACAAAGTGTTGTTTAACTTCCAATATTGTTGCTTTCAACACTGGAGCAGCTTTGAACAGAGTAGCTGCTTTCAACACAGCAATGGAGGCTGAATTTGTGTGACTGGGGCTTCTACTAGCTACAGTAAACTCCAAGCTCAATGTTATTGAGTAAGTGCTGACCCATAGTGACCCCCTGTGATACTGTAACTGCTGACTGAGAGCAAAAAGCCCAGTCTTTCTCCCATGGAGCTGCCGGAGGTTTTGAGTGGTGGGCCATGGGGATCACAGCTCAAAGCATAACCACACACCACCAGGGCTCCTGCTGTGAACAACAGCCTTCTGCAAATTCAGTGCTCAGAAACCTCAGCTCCAATACACTTCTCTCTCTCTCTCTCTCTCTCTCTCCCTCCCTCCCTCCCTCACTTCCCTATGCTTTGCAACAGCTCGTGGAGTGCTGATTTCTCTCTCTTACACACTTTCATCCTCCTGCTATGTAAAAGCAGAAATTGCTATCTGATCTCAATGATTTGTGATCCTCACAGTAAGTCAATGATTTTCCCTCCTTAATGCTTTTATGACACGAAAAACAAGTCTCTGGACTCTAGAAATGGTCTCAGGATTCTAAACCTGAGAGGGAAATCGACAATTGGTGTTGAGGAACGAACCATTCTCCTATAGTTTCCACCTACTACACTGAAGATCTCAGATCAAAGCAGAGTATAATATTCCCTCACAAAAGGATCACCAGAAAGGAACAAGTCAATCAGGAAGCAGCATCCCACCAAGGGCACACACAGCATGCCTCTAGTGCTTTAATGCTTCCCCGCCCCCAGTTTTATGACCCCAGTTCTACCTTACAAATCTGCCTGGACTGGATCATTTACACTCATACAGATAAGGGTTCTCAAAACACACGAATCCAGGACAGATAAACCTCTCAGGGACAGTAATGGGAGTAGCAATACCATGAGTGAAGGTGGGGAGAGATGGGGGAGAAATGGGGAATGGACGACAATGATCAACATATAACACACACCTTCTCAGGGAAATGAACAACAGAAATGTGGGTGAAAGGAGACAGCGAATGGTGTGAAGACAGGAAAATAATCGTAATTTATTGTTTATCAGGGGTCCATGAGAGTGGGGGAGGGAGAGAAAAAGGAAAAGCTGATACCAAGGGCTCAATCAGAAAGAAAATGTTTTGAAAATGATAGAACGTATGTACAAATGTATTTGATACAACTGATGTATGGATTGTTATAAGTGCTATAGGAGCCCCAAATAAAATTTAAAAAAAGACACTTACTCACTTGGTTGAATTTGTGGTAATTTCCTAAAATGGCTAATGTTAAGCATGCAATTTTTTTAAGGCATTAGTATCAGATGGTCCAAAGAAAGATGACTTTTCATAAAATCTGCATTCTGCCATTTGGGGTGTTTTAACAAGGGCCTTTACAATGCAGGGTGTGGAGAATTGACAGCTTTTGCACATGTTAGTGCTTTTTCACAATGTTTGCTATTTTCAGCAGAATCTCAGCATTTAGATTTAAAATATGTTTTCTAACTCATCCCACTGTGCAAATCAGTACATTAAGCAAGCCTAGCAGAAAACCATAAGCAGGCAGATAGAAATGCTGCAAGATGCAAGATGCTTTTCTATCACAAATGATAGGATATAAGATTTAAGTATCAGTTTGCCTACTGGTGTATGTGTGTTAGTCCGAGAGAAACAAATTTCATAGACACGCATATGGATATAAGGAAAAGGTTTATATACAATAGGAACAGGACATTGAGAAAAACATCCCAGCCCAGTCCAGTTCAAAGTCATAAGTCCGATATTAACCCATATGCCCGAAATCAGTCTACAAATCAGTCCTTCTGATTCATGAAGTCATAGGTCAGTGGGTGCAGAATCCCGGCGCTGGCAGGGATCTCTACATGACTCCTCGCTTCCAGGGCTCAGGGTCCATCAACATCATCCCGTGGTGGTAGAAGCAACTGATCACTGGCAGAGTCTCTATGTGGCTGTCCCAGCTTCAGAGGTCTGGCTCCATCAGGGTAAAGCTGTGTGGTCTCTCCGCCAACTCCTCCAGCTTCTCGGATGCTGCCATCTTGTCTTGTTCATGATTCATCATCTCTGAGACTAACTCACAACAACTAGGGAGATAGCTTCTCTTCTCCACGAGGGAAATATCGTGAGAGTTGCCAGAAGTCTCAGGAGAAAGCCATGCCCACATGGAGGCCTCATTGGCTACTCAATGGCTATCTTCAGATTAACAGGCTAGACTCCACCTCTACATCTCAATCGTGAAATTAACATAAGCACGTGACTGTCACAGTATGAACCAGAAGTTGCAGCTCAAAAACAGGGCAGGGATAAAGCATCTCCTCAGAGACACAAAATAGATGTGGAATCAAAAAGTCCACTTAAAGTATTCAGATTAAATCATAGTGTATTAAACATGCCACACTGTAACACGCTGTTAATTTAGGATAAGCTGCTGCAAAAGAAACATCCCTGTGGTTAACTGCCATCACATAGGCCCCAGATTACAGGATGAAAAATCATTCCATTCTATGTCTTTCTTATTATGGGCCACAGCTTGGATTAAAGGGTTTCCACAGATTGTGCTTTAGAAGTAGATCACTGTGCTTTCTTCCTAGGGCCATCTTTGTCTGGAGACTCCCATAACAAGAGATTAGGCCCCTATCAGCACTCACGCTTCCACTGGCAGAGGGCTCTTGCTGGGAAAGAAGAACATTGGTCAAGAATCAACTGAAATCTGGATCCCCTGCATCGAAAATAAGAATTCCACCAACATGCCTGACTTCCAAAAACAAGTCTATATTTCTCGCTCCTCTGTTTGTTTCCTTCTATAGCTTCCTTTGTTTTTTAGCTTTCTGCCAGTCACAAGATCACTTTCTTCTTCATATCACACAGCTTCTTGGATTATACACTCACCATCTAAACTGAATAACATCAGTTTGGCAGAAGAGGACAACCCTGTTGTACAATGTATACCTGTTTTCAAGCCATGTGTATTCTCTTGCTCTGTTAAAATAACAGCTTCCAGAGCAATGGTCCTCAACCTTTCTAATGCTGCAACCCTTTAATATAGTTCCTCATGTTGTGGAGATCCCCTCCATCATAAAATTGTTTTCCTTGCTACTTAATAGCTGTAATTTTGCTACTATAATTAATTGAGTGACTCCTAAAAAAGGGTCATTCAACACACACACACACACACACACACACCAAAGGGGTCGCAACCCACAGGTTGAGAACAGCTGTTCTAGAGCATTTACAGACTCCACGTGAGCAGAATTAAATGCTTGGAATTTCCACTCATTGCAGTGCTTTGCAGATGACCCAGCCTTGGTTGCTGAAAACCAAGAGGAATCGAAATACCGCTGATGAAGACCAGAGTATAAATTACAACTCAATGTAAAAAATGAAAAGTTAAATTTCTCCCATCTAGGTCAATAGAAAACATCATAATATAGAGGAAAATATTGGAGGTTGTGAAGGATTTCATCTTGCTGAGATCCACAACGAATGCCCATAGAAGCAGTTGTCCTGAAATCAAAGATTACATTGCACTGGGCAAATCTGTACAGAGATTTTTTTGTTGTTAAAGAAAAAGATGTCACTTTGAGCATGAAGGTGTGCCTTATCTGAACCACTGTATTTATAATTATCTAGTATGCATGTGCACATTACACAAAAAAAGATGGAAGACTGGAGAAGAAACCGATACATTTCAAAGGCTGTTGGCAAAAAATATTGAAAGGATCACGGAGTGCCTGAAAAACAGATAAATCTGTCAGAATGTTCCTCAGAAGGCAAAGATGGTGAAACTTGGTCTGACCTCCCTCTGACAAGTTCTTAGAAAAGAGCAGGAAAGCGTGTCCTAGCTAAGGACATCGTGCGTGGGAGAGTGCAGGTCGGTGGGAACAGAGGCGGACCATCAAGGAACCGGATCGATGCACTGACACAGAGGCTACGGCACTGACCTCAGACATTGCAGCCACTGTGAGGACAGCACGAGACGGTGCTTCCGTGCTATATGTGGATCACAAGGAATCAGAAGGAAATCAGATCACAAGGAATCAGACTGGGGGCACCTAAGAAGAGCAGTGGTAATTCAAGCCAGTGTACCTGGCCGCTGGGCAGTTCCCCTCCATGCAGGGAACCAGAGCTCCACGCACATTCCTTCCAGGTCTCTGTCAATCCTTCAAGTCCCGTGTCATTGTCCATATCTCCAAGACTTGGAGGTATGGCGGGAAAAGAAGCAGAGAAATGGCGCTCTACTAGCAAAGAGTATACAAAGAAGGAAATGCTCTAAAACTCATTGTATAGACGTGACTGTTTGGCATTTCTTAATGTGATTGAACTATGGATTGTGTGACATGTGGATGATGTACCAATAAAACTGTTCTTCATAAGACATACTTAAAGATGTCCCTGCCATCAGTGATGGCTAGAAACAAGTTTTCTCGGCAGTAGACTTGTCTTAGTCTTATCTGGATGCCTTTAAACATGCTTCTGGTGCCATAAGGGAAAAAAAAATGAGACCAGAGCTAAAAATGAACGTTTAACAAAACTCAAATGGACATCTTCCCAAGTCATTGAAACTTTTCAAAATGTTTTCAGAAATAATGTCTCATACAGAACATGAAATTTTGATGGTGCAAGCATTTTAAGTAAGGTCAGAGAAACTCAAAGTTGAGCCAAGAGAAGGAAGATGGTTAACCTCACTAAAAGAAGAAATGTTGGCTGGGGTCCAGAAAGAGGTGGGGAAAGACGATAGAATTGTCAGTGATGCAACCCCGTGGATTTATTATAAAGGCCTTTTAAGACAATGGGAAACTTGATCTGAGAGAAAGGCTAGCAACATTGGAGCAAGGAATCCAGCACCCCCCTGCCCCCATCACCACAATGCACTTGCTCTTCAAAGACCTCCCCTGTGAGAATTTCAATGAGAAACATGAACTACCCCCTCCACCCTACAACCTTGATCTTGACATTCAGATATATTGGTCCCAAAACCCAAAGTACATTGCATTGAAGAGAAGCCCAATTTGAGTCCCTCAAGGATGACCCAACTTCCATTTTGATGTGGCAGAGATCCAAGAACACATCATTCTTCAGGGGAGGATTGCTGTTGTTGCTGTTGTCAGATGCCACTGAGTCAGTTCCAAGCCGTAGCCACACCCTGTCCATGAAAGAATGAAACACTGCCCGTTCCTGCGCCATCCGTGAAGTACTTTCTAATTTTGAGTTTACTTTTACAGCCACTGTGCCAATCCACCCTTTTGGGTGCCTAACTCTTTTTCACCGCCCCTCTTTTACCAAGCATGATATCCTTCGCCAGTGGCTAATCTCTCCTGACTACGTATGTCCAAAGCATTTTAAGACAAAGTCTTAGCATTCCTGTCTCTAGGGGGTACTCTGGCATTACTTCTTCTGAGACAGATTTGTTTCTTCTTTGGGGAGTCCATGGTACTTTCAATCTTTTTCAGCAGCAACACAAATCAAACCCGTTGATTGCTTTTTGATCTTCCTTATTCAATGTCCAACTTTCATATGCATGCATGAAGGAGAAGGCTAGGGAGATGAAAAAATCTCTTTCAGAGAGATGCAAACATCTATATAACTAGATAGTGGATGTATTGCAAAACAGTAGCTTCATATTTTGATACATTGGTTTAATAAATGTTTCTATGATTTTTTAATTTTTTTAAAAAAAGGTTTGTTTGCGAGAGTAAGCACGGATCAGAGGGAAGCAACAAGCACAGAAGCAGTACACCAGCTCAGTGAAAGGCCCCCAACATGGAAGCATGGCACAGCCACTCCTCTCTCATTCCATTATTAAGAACCACAAATGACCAGTTAGCCTTCAGGGTGCTGCCAGGTAAGTATTGGACTGCTAACCAAAAGTACAGAGGTTAAAGCCCACCAGCTGCTCTGTGGGAGAAAGATGAGGCTGTCTGCTTCTCCAAAGATTTTCAAAAGCCTCAGAAACCCTGGCTAGCATCTTTATGAGTCACAACTGACTTGATGGCAGTGGATTGTTCGGTTGGTTAGATCAGATGACCACACTGACTAAAAAAGACTCTAGAAAATTCTATCTTTCCCATGGAAAATGGGAACAAGGGACTATGTTATTTAACAATCTATGATGAAAGATGCTAAAAATAATTACAATCACTTTCCTTTCTCATAAAAATAAGCTATGAGGTTGATCACAAGTGGTGACACATTCCAGTGTGCTAATTTTGTGGCCTCAAAGTCCCATCACCAAAATATGGCATCAATGTGAATCAAAACAACTCAGTGGGAGATAGAAGAGAAAAAAATTATATTTTTGAAAAACCCAAATGCATGTACCCTTATTAAAATTGTAAGGATGAACAGTAATAACCTCTTCATATTCTAGCGTGTGTTTTGTAAAGGACAGATGCACCATTACTATTCATAAGGTTTTTGTGACAGACTTCTAACAAGAGCAAGTAAAGGAAACACTTTAAAATAAGACGTCAAGGTAGTAGATGGGCATTGGGCCACTATTCAAGCACTCCCTCAATTCAAGAAAACCTTGTTCTAATAACCTGACATTCTAAGATGCTCACCTTCCCAACACAGTTACTGAAGACACAATGGGGTGAAGACAGATGATGGTGCCTGGTTATCAAAAGATACAGTGTCTGGAATCTTAGAGGCTTGAAGTGAGCATCTAGCTGAGAAGCAGCAAAGCCCATAATGGAAGCACACCTGCCCGTGTGATCATGTGGTGCTGATGGAATCAGGTATCGGGCATTAAAGACCCAAAACAAAACATCTTATTGATGTGACTGAAGTCCACAGTGAAGTTGAGACCCAAAATCTAGCTATAGAACATTTGATATCTCCTCTGAGCATGGTCATAAGGAAGAGATGAGCCAGCTAGGGTCCAGGATCAGACCGACAAAACATATAACTTTCTTCTAGTCTTTAATGCCGCCCCACTATTACGACCCCAACTCTACTTTACAAATACGGCTAGAGCAGAGTATGTATCCTGGTATAGATAAGAGCTCCCAACACAGAGAATACAGGACAGATAAACCTCTGAGGACTAGCAATTAAAGTAGCAATACCAAGAGGGTAGGGGGAAGGTAGTGGGAGAAAAGGGAACCAATCACAATGATTGACTAATAGCACACACCCCCAGGGGGACAAACAACAGAGAAGTGCATGAAAGGAGAGAGTAGTCATGCAACACATGTAAAAATAATAATTTAGGGCTGAGCCCCGGTGGCGTAGTGGTTGTGCGCGGGACTGCGGCCCACTGGGATGGAGGTTCGATTCCGGCTCCCAGGAGCAAAGACTGGGCCTCCTACTCCCACCACCAGGGCAGTGATGCCAAAAAAAAAAATAATAATAATAATAATAATAATAATAATTTATTAGTAATAATCTATACATTTTTATATTAGTATAAATTATCATGAAGGAAGGAGGGTGGGAGAGGGAGGAATAAAATGAGAAGCCAATACCAAGGGCTCAGGTATAAAGAAAATGTTTTGAAAATGATGATGGCAACATATGTACAAAGGTGGTTGACACAATGGGTGTCTAAGGGTTTGTAAGAACTCCCAATAATATGATTTTAAAAATATTTTAAATCTTATCACATATCATCATGTTGCATTGTCCTGACTAAAGAATATGTGACATTAATAAATATATGTATATACATAGTAAGAAAGACAGAGATACAAGTCCAGTAATTCATTTTGCTTCCTTTAATAATTCAAATATTCAATTATTCAAAGAGGTAGTCCTAAATTTTTATTTTATGATGGCTTTAAGATATGCAAAATTGAAAAGGTTATTTTATAGGGCTACATTCTATACATCTATGTCCCTAAAGGGTGTTTCATTGTCATTGATAAAGATATACGCTATTGCTTTATTTTGGGTAGACCAGGTAGATTAGAAAAACAAATTCACAAATATGCATATGTATAGAAGGGAGAGTTTTATATACAAGGGAAATGGAACATTAATAAGTATCCTAGCCCAGTCTAGTCCAAGTCCATAAATCCAATATTAGCCCATATGTCTGATACCAATCCAAAAATTCTCTTCAGACTCACAAAGCACATTCAATGATGCCAGGACAATCATAGGTCAATGGGTGCAGAGTCTTGTGCATCCAGTGGTGGTAGAAGCATCTCAGCACTAGCTTCTCTGGTCCCAGAGGTCTGGTTCCATCAGGGAAATCCCATGTGGCTTCTCCTCCAGCTTCTCCAGGTTCTAGGACTCAGGATCTATCAGCATGCTACCATGTTGTCTTGTCAGCTGTAATGTCTCCCAAGGACTGAGTTGTGTATCTTGTCAGTAGAGCATCTCCAAGCAACTGAATCGATAGTCTTTCACTTCCACAGGGGAACTATCATGAGATTTCCCATAATTCTCAGAGAAAGCCATGCACACACAGAGGTTCATTGACTATCTCTAGATTGGCAGAATAGGCTCCACCCCTACAATCCCAATCATTAAATTGACACAACAATACAACTGCCATATTGGGTAGTTTCTATTTTTATTCATTTATAACATGATCAAATCACTATGATGTTTGTTTTACTGTTTTTAATTTCATGAGATGGCTGACAAAGTGCTTCTTTGGTGTAGGACAAATAGCAGCCCTGAAAATTTTCTTCTTGACATCTTTACCTTGCACTTTCATACCATCTCTGGTCAATAGTTTCTCTGAAATAATATTTTAAGTTTGCTCATTTGTGAAAACTCACTGCCATTGGGTCGATTGCAACTCTTAACATCCCTCTGGGACACTGTAGAATTGACCCATGGAATTCTGAGGTGACATCGTGTCTTTGTATCTTTCTATCAATCTATATGTATATCTGGTATATCTCTACCAGAGCAAACAGCCTCATCTCTCCCATGAGGAGCAGCTGGTAATTTCGAACTGCTGATCTTGGGGCTTGCAGCCCAACTAATAACTCAGGAAGCCAGGGTTCATTAAATTAAAAACGGATATTTCCACAGAGAAACTGCAGTTTATTGCAATACAGTGAAGGTAATGAACATGTGAAAGCAACACTCTTCTTTCCTCATAGCAGTGAAGGGAAGGAAACCCACCTTGCTCAGGACTTGAGCACCTCATCACCTCACACAGAACCACAGGGCATGCCAAAGTGGGCCATCATTCATATTTCATATTCATTCCCTTAATGCCTTCACTATTTTTCATTTGACTTGTGCCACAGTGTGTGTCTCACTCTTCTTCTGAGATACTGTGTGACTGAACAAGGTTATTTGAATTACTTGGGGGATTTTTTTAAAGGGCAGTTTCTAAGGGAAGGGTTCGTGATTTCTGCATTTCTCTCCAGTTTGGAGTGTTCATCCATGCTGATGTTTCACAAACCTCATGTCAAGTCACAAGAACTTCAAATATAAATGCTTTATAAGGCTACTTGCAGATGATAAATTCATTTACAAGCTTACAGTGAAGAAATTCATAGTGTGAGACCTTGTTACGCGAATATGAAGATGACGACGAGGGGGGAAAAGGCATTAGCAAGAGAAGAAGCAAGTAACCATTCTACCCAAATGGATATTTTATTGAACTATAGTTCCATGACAGCACCTCAGTGTTTGATACACTGTTCTGGAAACGATCCACAACTGACCTGACCAGGGATTACAGATGCTGGTTCCAGTATCTTAAGACTGAAGATGACCTCAGAGCAGAGGAGGACAAACAGATGGCCTCAATGGACACAAAATGCTTCTTTCTCATTTGTGTCAATGCTGTGGTGATCCCATCCTGATCCTGACAGTGGGGTTGAAAGGATTATATTAAATAATGTGTGTGGTCACCATTATGTAGTGTGAACTAGCCCTCACAGTCCGGTTCATATTGGTTGGCTTAAAGAAAACCATTGCTGGCTGAGCCCCGGTGGCACAGTGGTTGTGCGCACAACTATGGCCCACTGAGTTGGAGGTTCAAATCCAGCAGCAGCTCTCCAGGAGCAAGGCTGGGCATCCTACTCCCACCACCAGAGGGCAGTGATGAAAAAACATTGCTTCGTTCTGAACTTGTGCTTACTTAAAAATTCTTAACTGTCTCAGAAGTACTTGGTGGGATTGGCATTGGCATTGAGAAGGGAAATAGTAACCAACTTGTAATGTTGAATGGAATACTGAAAACAAAACAGAAAAGTTAAAGACAGGCTGTTTTAATACATACCCTTAAAGTACATGACAACTCATTCTGAATGCAATCTGCTGGCCAAAAAATCACCAATCTCGGCAGGAAACTTTAATGATTGCTCGTGAAAGCTAGAAAAAGGAAAATAAAAAGATAACTAACAAGGTAATTCATTGTAAAGAAGTCTGTGAGCCTGGAAATGGAAAAAATTAAAAGCTCCTTGGATCAGGAGGAATACAAAACTTCAAATGTTTTCCTTACCATCTCCCAGGAAAGAATAATTGAAAATATGTAGATGCATCTAAACTTTGAGCATTTAACCAACTTTTTTTCTTGCCTTTCAATCTAAAGTTAAGTTGCCTTTTAATCTAAAGTTAAAAAATATCTTCAGAAGGTATTTCCATAGCATGTCAACCAGTTTGCTTACATTTTTTTCATTGTGGAAAAGAAAATGAGACAAAGTGCTCTTTCTAAGACGATACCAGAGACCCAATGTGGAAACTCCGCCAGAAGAAGTAAGCTCTACCTCAAACACACTGGTCACCTGAGTACTTAAGACTGAAAATGCATGGTGCTTGAAGAAGCAGAAGACAAAAAGTTTTGAATTGTCAGTAGCCAGAAAAACATTCCCCTACTTGCTGTGTTCAGATATATATTATACCGGCAGACGTGTGATTGAGTTTGTCTGTGAATATTATTGTAAATTTTGCCCCCAAACCAACTACCTTTGTTTGTGTAAGCAGCGTCCAGACACAAAAGTTTTATTCCATACAGGCAAATAATTCATGTATTGCAATATGTAATTAGCCTACACTGGTCCAATATCTCTCCCTTAACAGTGTCTCAAAATTTAGTATCAAAGGCTAATCAATGGCATTATTATCAAAAGATCCTTATGCTGTAAGGAGATGATCAATAAGATTCTTTTCCATAAATTAAAAGAAGTTCTCTAAGTGGAGCCAATGGCAGATTAAAAACAGAGATCCAGGAATGGATTTGGAGCTCACACTTAATCATAGTTCCAATGTAAGAACAATTAGTTCTTACATCAATAGTCCTGCTCAATACTTACACTCATGAAGGAAGCACCGATGATATGGATGCTCTAGCAGTATGTGAAGAAGAAATTAGATGGTGTCTGGCTAGCAGATGAAATAGTGCCTGGAATCTTAAAGGTTTGTTTCCTAACAAAGAGTCAACTAAGTGGGATGTATACGTCTGCACAGAAGAAGCACACCAATACCCATGACCCAAGGATTGCAAATTAAATAATCCAAAATCAAAGGAGGGAATAGTATCAGAGCTTAATTGTGAGATTCTGGTTCACAAAAGACTATGGATGACAGTGGGAGCTCAAGATACATTTGTGAGATCTATCCAGGAAATAAACATCCAACAATTTCACTCTGTCTACAATTGGATAGGAATAAACAGAGTACCAAAGGGAAGATATTGGAGAATTGATTATAGCAAATCAGAATGATAAATCTGACTTGATAGAAGATACTGGAGAGATGACTATAGGAAATCAGAATGATAAATCTGACTTGATAGAAGATACTGGAGAGATGACTATAGGAAATCAGAATGATAAATCTGACTTGATAGAAGATATTGGAGAGATGACTATAGGAAATCAGAATGATAAATTTGACTTGATAGAAGATACTGGAGAGATGACTATAGGAAATCAGAATGATAAATCTGATTTGAAGGTTAAAATCTTGTCACTTGTTCCTTCCTCTGATACACATTGAGTCTGCTTGCTTTTCAATACTTTTGTGGTCTTTTTGGTTTGGTTTGGTTTTGCATTTGGGGTTTATCTCTGATGTATTTTTTCAATGTGGATACCAGTAGAATAAGGGTTACTGGGGAACCCTTCCAGTGAGGGGAGGGGTAAAGCAGAGCTGATATCAAGAAGTTCAAGAAGAAAGAAAATGCTTTGAAACTGATTGTAGCAGCAATTATACAATACTGTTTGATGTAAATGTATGATAGGCTTGTATGATATCTGTAAGAGCTCTCAATAAAATGGCTTCAGAATGAATAAAGAGAGTGCTTACTAAATTAACTCAATATACATGCCTTTTTGAAAGGAACCTGTAGTGACTTATCAATCCCTGGGCTCTCTAAGGTTTTTGGAGCCCAGATACACTCATACACATAGGCATGACCTCTTTGTTTATAAGAAAAGTATTTTTTGTTTGGTTGGTTTTAGAGGTTTTTTTTGGAGGGGGGGGGGCATCATGGTCGTGGCTGCCCAGTGCTGCTCCTGAGAGCCACCGCTGGATTTGAACCACCAAGCCCGCGGACTGCAGTCCTGCACTCAATCACTTATGCACCGGGGTTCAGCCCAAGAAAAATATTTTTAATAAATCTCACCAAATGCTTTAATTTTTGCTGAATTTTTTAATTAACACTATTCCCTGAATAACTGTTAGCAGCATCCTCCATTGTTAAATCATAGTGAAATATACTTTAAAATATTCTTCTACAATAAATAATGTAAAGTGTTGAGAACAAAAGAAACAGAATGATGAAATTAAAAGCAAATAATTCTGTTGCTTAATATAATGATACAAAGTTACAGTTTTTTTCCCTTCCCAAAGTATCATGAATGCAAAAAGTAATCAGGTATCCCTTTTCAGTGCATTGCTAAATTACAGAAAAAATAAGTAATATCTATAGAAGTCTAGAGTTTAGGTTCTAAAGCTTGGTTCTTTGGAACTACCTGGGATTTGGGTAAAACTGATTCATGGGCTCTCCTTGCAACCTAATGAATCAGTGCAGCCGAGGGGAGAAGTCCTGATGAAAACACAGATTCCCACAAGATTCCACTGCTGAGTCAGGTTTGGGAATTTAAGATCTATCAGATGTTTTGAACACTATGAAATTTTATTACATACATATCTTAATTCATACTTTCAAAAAACTTAAGAATTATTTCTATTTTCTAGAGAAGAAAGATCGTGCTATACTTTCAGTGTCTGAGAACTAGTAAGTTGCAGGTGAAGGATAATAACTCAGAAATAAGTTACATCAAGTCTGTGCTCCTTCTCTAGTGAAACAAGAAGCGTCCATTTGGACCATGGGAAAAAGCTTCAACATGTCTTCTCAATGACCACCATGCCACTGAAGTGCTGCTCAGCTCAGCAGAGGAGCAGGTGTTGGGGCCATAGTAAATTGCTCTGTAGGTAGACATATTGGACCTCTTCTGATTTTCCTATTGCAACAAAGCAAGGGTCAGTCTCCATGATACATTCTTCTATCCGAACTCTGACCCCAACCATTCCTTCACACCACTCTACATCTATGCTAGGTTCAGTAGTTCATTACACATAATTCATAGGCAATATTTATAATTAAAGGGATTATTAGGGAAGTCAATAAGTTACCACAAGTCAAAATCAGCAAACAGCAAGGATATAGTCATTGTTCTTCTCAGCCAACACCCAGGTTCCTCTCTGGTTCTCACCCTCTTAGCCATGTGGTACCTGGGCCTTTGCATCCATGAGCCAGGTAGTCAGTGGGCCTGGTTCTCTGCACACAGTTTCCTATTCCCTGTTCAGAGGAGAAGGTACCCCATAGACTATTCCCTGATCCTTTGATTCCTCATATCACATCTGTAATGTTTTCAGAGGAAGATCTTGAATGTGCTCTTCCAATGGTCTTCTGTGTACCCAATAGATCTTACACTCTGAGCAAAGGCTTTGATGGAGATATGGTTGTCTTTCAACAAAACATATTGCTCTTACCTCCTGTTGAGTTGGTTCCAATGCATAGCAACCTTTTTACGTCTTAGTCCTCAAAACAGTCCTCAAATCCTTTTCAGCATTTTACAGAGCTCTTTTGCAGTATATTTGCCTAAGGCAATGCACCGTTTGATCTCTTTGTGACTATTGATTGTGAAGTCACGTAAGATGTAATCCTTGACAATTTCAGTCTTTTTACCACTTATCACAATGGTATCTATTGGTTCATTTGTGAGAATTTTAGTCCATACTGAAGGTGGCCAACTTTGATCTTCATCAGCAAGTGCTTCAAGTCCTCCTCACAGTCAGTAGACAAGGTTGTGTTAACTGCACATGCATACAGCAGGTTGTTAACAAGCCTTCCTTCAACAGGGTGCACCATTCTTCTTCATAGCCCCTATCTTCCCTGATTATTTTCTCAGCACAGAGTTTGGACAAATAGAGTGAGAGACTACAACCTTGAACAATAGTCCATGAAAACATCTGCTTAGAGCATGAACTGACATGCATATTTGACTATATCATGTGACAATTTTTCCATTAATTTCTTTCATCATAATAGGAAACAAAACAACAAACCCCAAATATTGTCTCAGGAAAGAACAATCACCTGAATGTGAAATTTGACTCATCTATCCCAATATGTTCACTTATCATCTGTGGAGACATTATAAACCAGGGAGGAAAAAGTCGATAGTGTGACCTGGATGCTATGCTACTAAAGCAAGTATGTGCTAAATAACAGTAAATAACTTCATCCAAACCCAATTTAAGTCAAATTATGTTCATCTTCTATGAAAGGTAAACACATTAACAGATAAGACTTTTGTACAAAACCATTATGCGACATAATTATCAACACATACATAAGTGGTAAGTGCCCACATTTGTTTTGGTGACCTTTCTCTTCAGAAGAGTTCAAGTTTCTTTGTAACCATTTAGGTTTCTACAAACACTCAATGTCTACACAGACCACATGTTATACTCTACATCAAGAATAAATGCAGTAGTCAAGAGCTCATAACAAAGTTGTCATTCAAGGCTACAGGACCTTTAGTGAAAAAAATCAAATGAGTCAACATTCACTTCCTCTGTATGTTTCTTCTTAGAGAATCAAAAGCTTGATTAGGACACAGTTATTATTGTTGCCGTTAGGTGCCATTGAGTCCGTTCTGATTCATCGTGATCTTGTGTGCAGCAGAATAAAACACTGCCTGATTGTTGCAGCGCCTGTGTCAATTCAACTTGTTGAAGGTCTTCCACATTTTGACCGCCTCTCTACCAAGTATGATGTCCTTCTCCGAGGACTGGTCTCGCCTGATAATATATCCAAAGGCCAAGGAATATTTTTTTTAAAAAAAAAATACTACTTTCATGAAATTTCAAGAGAAATCTTAGCTACAAAGGACAAAGAGATTCTCAAAAATCACAAACAGGACTGGGTTACCCAAGTAGGGAGTCAGCATGGAAGCAATACTGCTTACTGAAGCCTGCACACTTCACATCCTCTATGTGAAGTTAATGATCAAGCATTCTTAACCTGACTCTGCTTTCAAGTGACAAGATAAATCTTCATAGAAACTGGTTCCAACCTTTGGCGATAGGAAAAGCATTCCTGCTAAATGAGGCAGGAAGGGAAGAGATAATGTCCCTTTCTGCTTGGAATTTGTTAAGTTTAGAGGCCTCCATATTTCTTTGTCTTTCCTCTTCATCTTTAGTTTCCTATGCCATTTATTTAGCACACACCATATCCCCCAAATAGGTAATGTTTGCAACCAAAAGGATTTTCTATCGATGAAATAAAATAAAATGTGCGACCTTTGCGGCTCCCGCTCTTTAACCAGGCCCACTGCTCACATTCTTGTTGATATCCATCACAGTCATCCCTTTCATGATTATTTCACCCCAACCCTTTGATCTTTTTAACTCTAAAGACACACAAGTCCGTGTGTGTGTGTGTGTGTGTGTTTTGAGTGAAAATTTACAGAGCAAATGGGTTTTCTGTTCAACAATGCATACATATGAATTGTGTTGTCTTTTAATATTCACCACAATTCTCCACAAACAACATTCTTCCCACTTCCTCCCTGTGTTTAATATTTCCATTTGCCGTTCTCTCCTATCCATTACTGCCCTCTGAGCTTTCTTCCTGGGAAAATGCTGCCCTTTTCATCTCCTAGGGTTGATTTTTCTCAAGAGCACACTCCTCTCTCTGGCTATTACTCCCTTTTTAGACTATAGTGAGTTCCGTTCAAGGCATGAAGGGTGTCAGATTCCTAGTCTTAGGAGTTTCACCAGACTGTATTTTGTATAGGATGAGTTGTCTATTTTATAATATTTTGAATTCTGCTTCACCTTTTCTCCCACACTCTATCTAGAACTTCCTGTTGTGATCCCTTTCAGAGTGGTAAGTGGTGTTAGCTACATACTATTTAGTTCTAATAGATTAGAGTAGACTGGGATTCCAGTGGTTCGTTACTCCAATGAACTAGTTGTATACATCTTTAATATTTTTCTCTCTTCCTAGTCTCTAGACAGGGAAGGACCAATATTTCCATATTATATGGGCACTCCTGAGCTGTAATACCCCAATTGCTACTCAACAAAGTAGCTTTAACTCCGGGACACCTCCAGTGCCTTCCTTTGCCTGTGGACTCCTCCCAGTCTCTTCTTTTGCCTTAATTATGTTGTGCCCCCTGCCACCACATTGTATATTGCTTTTCCTTTCACCCAATGTATTGCTTGTCTGCTCTTTACTCTAAAGACATCCTCCTTCTTATAAAGATTTGCTCCATCTTACACTTCCCCATTCCCTAAAAATTGATTCTAACTCATAATGATCCCATGTAGAGTTTTCAAAACTGTAAATATTAAATGGAGCAGGCTGCCCAATCTTCCTGTTAAGGAGTGACTGGTGGTTTGAACCTAAAGGTTAACAACCCAAAACCTAACCCAAAGAGCCATGGACAACTGTTGCTACATACTCTCAACCCATAACAACTCAGCCACCAACATTACTGCACCAAGCATCCTGCTCTTGGACCACAGCAATGTATTAAGTCTAGATTCATTGATTTTTTTTATTGATAGTTGTCATGTGAGTTAAGATAAGAAATGTGCATGTGCTTCATTAGTCAAAGAGAAATAGCTATTGGGGGGGCTAGATATATTGAGAAAAGAAATAATGGGAAAAAAATGTCTAATATCACTTAGCTCTTTAGTCCTTCCCTTTCTCCAATTCCATCTTTATCTTAGATGTCATGAACTGCAATTTGAATCGTTTTCTATCCAACACCATAAATTCCTTTCACTCACTGTCCTTTGCTCAACTCTAACAACTGCCAACCCTCCTATGGCATACTACTTCGTAAGGGTTCCAAAATCTATTTCAGGGGCCACACAGTATTCATAGGCAATATTCATAACTACGATGGCTTATGAAGGACTCTGACAGGCTACCATAAGTCAGGATCACATGTATTCAAAATACTGTCCAAAGGCATCTCTTCTCAGCCTTTTCTCACTCATGCTGGCAGGCACAGTCCTTGGTTTCTCAGCCACAGAGTCACTTGGCCTCTGTCCTGCTAAGACATGGGTGACAAAGTTCCTGTGGAGCTCATAAATGTCCCAAAGCAATCCTAGTCTGCAAATCATCTTTGTGCTCAAAGGCACTTGGCTGTCATCCTTCCCCTCGGAGTTGTCATTCCTCCTCTACCTATTTAAGGAGTGATCCCAGCCCTTCTTTCAATTTTGATCATTGGATTCTCTCTTCCTGCTTCTCAGGTGGCTTGATTAATTCCCAGAGGAATGGCAAAACTGACCAATCCTGGAGTTAGAGTCCTCCTCACCTTATCTGCATGCTCCCACCCAGTTACTTGATGGCAGCTATAAATAAGTGAGTCATCACATGTAATTTCATTTAGCCTCATACTAACGTATTTAGGGTGATCATCTGTGTCAGGAATTCAATGTTTTCATGATGACTCGTAAGTGTTACTATGCTATTTAAGCACCCCTAGATCTTTATTTCAATTAGTCTAGCATACTCACTAAATTACAGCATTTATTATGGTGTCAGAGTGCATGTAAAAGACAGGAAAATGTCTCATATTGGCCAATTGGAATCGTTTTGTTTAATTAACAGAGTAGCCTTTTATAAGTTGATGGGTCTAAGTAGATACTGTTATTAACAGTGCATGAATCAAAATGAGGTTTTCATGCGTAACATGCTTTGAGTTTATTTTCAATTGACCAATCTGTATTAAAATCACCTGATCTTTTGCAATATAGTCTGTGTACTCATACAGTCCTTGGTCAGTTTATACAGTACTTAAGGTCAAAACAGACTCAGGAGAAGCTTGTGACAGTTTTAGAAGTATTCTTTTATTTGACCTTCTGCTCTAACAAATTTGTGAGATGATCAGTCAGCAGAGATGTATGACACAGAGGAATCAGGGAGGTCATGGAAAATAACTAGGTTTGTTACAGTGAGAGTTCACTGAGGCAGGGAGGCACAGGGAGGCACCACCATGATACAGGTCCACACAGGGAGTTATACCAGGAACAAGTTGGTCTTGTAAGACAACTTATGTACTGCTAACCGTGGGTGGTTAGCTTGACTTCACAGGCTTTCTGGATATTGGGCATTGTAAGTATTTATTCAGACTCAGGGAGCATAGGAATTCTCCTTAGGTGTTGAGTACTAGGACCCCTGGGCAATTAGAATGGGTATGTAATGACACAGGTATACAAGAATCTGCTAGGCTGAATCGTTGATTCATGGGCTTAATAAGAAAAACAAAACAGCGTCTGAATATGGTCTCAAATTTGTGTTAAGGCAGCATTTAAAGAAACTAATATTGTACCAGTGAAAATTTCCTTGACTTTTGGATAATTGATATCTTCCTATGAAAGGTTCTCTCTGTTATCTCTCAAATATCCCTGACACCGTAGTGGTTATGTGTCGCCTACAAACTGAAAGGTCACTGGTTCAAAACCTCCAGCTGCTCCTCAAGAAAATGATGGAGTAAAGTGATGGAGTCTCATAGGCCAACAGAGGCAATCGTACCCTTACCTACAGGGTCACTAAGAATTGGCTTGATGGCAGTGAGTTTTCCGGTTTCTTTTATCTCTCAGGGTGTCGTGGTGATGTTGTAACTTACAAATTGAGTTGCTAGGCACAGACTGAGCAGTTCAACTCACAAGGTGTTCCTCAGAAGAAAGATCAAACTTCCTGCTTCTGTAAATACTTCCAGCCTTGGAAACTGAGGGACTAACTCCATAGCAGAGAGAATTTCTTTAAGCTTTCTTGGTTTATTTTACCTCTCCAGTTCCTGGGCGACCCAAATGGTTAAGTACTTAGATACTAACCAAGAGGTTGGCAGTTTGAATCTACCCAGAGGTGTCTCAGAAGAAAAGTGTGGTGATCTTCTTCTGAAAGGCAAAAGTTGTTGATAACCTCCGGGGCATGGATATATTCTGAAACCCAGGGGTTTCACCATGGGCAGAATTAACTCAACAGTCCCAAATGCCTGGACCAGCTCTGTGCTGACAAATACAATGTGCACGTTACTTGTAAGAACATAGGTGTAACTTTAACAGCATAATTGTGATGAGTGTTGTATGAGCCCCTAAAAAAATGATGCATCAATAAAAAAAGAAAGAAATCGGTATCCATCAGCTACCACACGCTCCCCACAGTTCTGCTCTCTCATTAGATGTGGGACGTGGAACTAGGCACATTTGCTCACTAATTCCCTGTTTTCTTTACAGACCTGCCTTGACTGAGTTGTTAGAAATAGTCAGTTCATTAACCTGATAATAATTTTATAAAGGAACATCCTTATACAAATAAAATATTTCACTCAAGATAATGATTTTGCATTTTTTTTGTCAGCTAGTTTGAACCCTGAAATCAATTGCCTGCCAGCCTCAGCCATCCTGTCTAAATATTGCTCCCAGACTGACTTGATAGGGCCTTCCAGTGCACTGTTGTCTATAGCAATCCCATGTGAAAGGAGTACAATGTCGCCCCCCGCCCCCCATAGAGTTTTCTAGGAGCTAATATTTATTGAAGCAGTTCACCAGATCTCCTCCAGTGAAATTTCTGGGTGGGTTTGAGCCACCAAACTTTCAGTTATCAGCCAAATTCTTTACCACCATGTGACCAGACTCCTTCCTCAATTGGTCGATGAGATTTTCTGCTCACATAAAGATGCACGGGCACAAAAACGCAAAGAGATTTATAGTCCGCAAGCCTCAGGAACAATTCTATTCTTTCTTACAGAGCCACAACGAGTCGGGGGAATGCCATGGCAAGAAGGGAGTGAAAATCTTATTTGGGGGACAGTTCTGCATCAATCTCCATAGTGAAAATTGTCTTGATAACAGTGAGTTTTGTTGTGTGTTTGTTGGTTGGTTTTTTGTCTGTTTTGTTTTTGTTGGTGGTAGGTTTTGTTTTGGTTTTTGGTTGGTTCAGTAATAGAATTCTTGTGTTCTATGCAGGAAAGCTGGCTTACATTTTCAGCCAATGCAGTCAACACCCACCTCCCAGTAGCCATGTGTGCAACTATTATGATAATAATGAACAGGTTTTGGTGAAATTGACAGATTAATACAGACTAAGAAGAAAGGTGTAACAATGTGTTTCCAAAAGTCAATGATCAACCCTGTGGATCTTTATAATTTAATCATGAATGCAGCGTAGGGTAAGACAATGCTTCCATCCATCATGTATGGGATCACCATGAGTCAGGTGCCAACCTAATGACAACTGACAACAATTGTCATGTTCTATGCTAGATAAGGAAGACAGAGTCTTCAGACATGCCTTTGAGAAGATTATACTGTCTATTATATTGCTGAAATATATATCCTAGATGTAGTATATATTTAAAATAATATATATTATGATATATAATGTTTAATGTTATATATACATAATGTTTCTTTTAGCAACCAGCAAAGTGATTAAGTCCCTTAACAATTTTTTCACTTGATCTTTGACTATAAAATAGTCACTTTCTCTTGATCATAAAATATTACATTAGTAATCACAATACATAGGTAAAATATAAAAGATAATCAAAGGGAGTTGAGAAATTTAAGCAGCAAGCATTAAAAACTATCCATGAAACTAACTGATAAGCCATCAAGTCAGCTAACACATGTGTGTAGCATTTTCAAACTGACAACTACAAAAAAATTCTTACAACTGGACTAATAAGCAACAATATGATAAATGTAGAGACTATTAAAATTGTTGAAAATTTCCTCCTGCTTGAATCCATAAGCAGTTCCCATAGACACAACAGCCACTAAAATCAAACATATTGCACTGAAATAAATCTGCTACGCAAGATATCTTAGTGGTAAAAACAAAAACAAAGCAACACCTTGAGTATTACTGTAGACCAGACTCAAGTCATGACACATTTTTTATTAGTTGGCATTTAATATCATTAATCATATCATATATCATATCATCCCATATTTCAATCACATCAAATAGAGTATGCAATTGCTACCACAGTTTCCAAATATTCTTTTTCTACATAGATTCTTTAACATCCTCTCCCTTTTACCCCCCTAACCCCAACACTATACTCCCCCTGAACCTCTTATTGTACTTGCTATCCCAATAGGTTTATCACTCCTGGTGTTCATATACTGAAAAACAGAAAAGCATATAACACAGCTTCAAGAGGGTGACTTCTATGTACAGAAAACTTCTGAAACATGCTTTAATATGAAAAAATGAAAAATCAAACAAAACAATACAAACCAAAATTACAGAAAAATTTTGGAAATCAGATCATGTACAGTCTGCATCAAGGTGGGGTCTAGGGGACCTACTGACACTGTTTTAACTGTGTGGGTCAGATTTATGCCTTAGGACTTCTATATGCCTCGCTCCCAAGCACTCTGCTTAGTGACCACTTTCCTCTCATCCCTCTATTTTAGATAGGGGGCATGCTCTGGGGGCTTATTTCCTAGTTAGTTCCACAAATGAATCTTGGGCTCCCACTGCAATCTGCACACCAGAACTTAGGCTCTCATACTGGTCTCTCTTTCAACTTTTGATTATATGAATTTCAAACCTTTGATGACTGATGATGGGGTGCTTCCTCCATGTGGACTTAGTTGATATTTTACTTTGATGGTCTCTTGTTTAAAGCCAAAACTTTAATATCCCCAACACTATTTTACCTGATAGCCAGGCACCATCTAGATACTTTGCACATTTTGCTACAGCACGCATATCTTCTTCATTCCCTTCCTGAGCGTGAATGTTGAGCAGAGTCATGATGTAAGAAGTGGAGCTAGAATTTAGAGGCATCTCAAAACCCATTCCTGGTTCTATGCTTTCTTTCTTTTTAAAAAAAATATTCTGTAATTTGGGAGTTAATACATTTGCCATATCATTCCATAGTTCAACCACATTAAACAGAACTGTAGAATTGCTCCCATAGTCAGTCCCAAACCTACTTTTCCATCCTAAACTTCTTGACATCATCTCCCTCTTATCTACCCCACCCCTTTATGTCCCCTCTCTCCCTGAAATCCTAGTTCTATTTGCTTTCCCTGTTGGCTCAATGTCCCTGAGTTTCCTTTACTTAAAAACAGAGAAAAAATAGCACAACTTCAAGAGGGTCATCCCCACTGGTGACATTCCTCTGAGATACACCCTAATATGAATAAGCATAAGCAAAATATAACAGAATATATATCATAGAATTACTGGAATTATATATATATATATATATATTAATACAGCATACAAAGCATTGATGTCACAAGACCTTGTAGCAGAACACCACTCATGGTACAGCTGTCTTCTGCTTCCTCAAACAGCATGTATGTTATCCCCCAGTAAAGACCCTCCCCAAATAATGTTCCAAAGAGCATCCTCAGTCTGTATAAGCACCTAAGTTTCCCCAACTTGATCATTCCCTTTCTCCACTCTTTTGCTACCCCCCTCCCGCCACCAGTAATCCCCATCCCTCCTTCTCCAGGGTACCACACCTCCGATCCACATGGCAACTACTCAACAGACAGCATCCCCCCTCCCGCCCCTCCTCCAAACATTTGATCAAGGTGTTGTGAGATGCCCTCCAGTCACGTGACCTACACTATACTTGCCTGTAGTAGATGCTGTGTAGTTCATTGGCACTGATCCAGCTCTTTACAAAGCAGTCTGGTTCCCGGCCAGAGGACTGGATGGCCTTCAAGCTTGAGTTGTGACTGTTCTGCTACTTGTTCCTATCACAGTGAACTGATATAGTCTTAGCCATTTTGTTCTTGACTAACTTCACTCAGCGTAATGTCTGCCAGATCCCTCCACGTGTTCAGGTGATTTATGATTTCATCACTGTTTTTAGGGATGCCTAGTATTCCTTATGTGTATGTAACCGAGATGCTTAAGTTACTTTTGTATTGATGGGAAGCGTGGATTCCTGAATTTTAGGCTATTTCCAGTTTCTTCCTATTGTGCACTTTACTGCAATGAATATGGGAGAGTAAGTGTCTATTCATGATCTGATTCGTATTACTTTGTGGTATACAAGTATGCCCAGTAATGGTATTGCTGGATCATATGGTAGTTCAATTGCTATCTGTTCTAGATATTGCCAAATCACCTTTCACAATAAGCCATGATATTTTAATAGCTTTTTTATATCTAGGGAATCTGGACAATCAATAAGAAAGGCTGAAGAAGAATTGATGCTTTCAAATTACTATGTTGGAAAAGAATATTGAATATTCCATGGACTTCCAGAATAACAAATATGCCTTGGTAGAAGGACAGCAAGAATGTTTCGTAGAAGTGAAGCTGGTAAGATTTTCTCTCATGTATTTGGACATATTAGCAGACTGGATCAGTCTCTAGAGAACATCTTTTCTGGCTTATTAGAGAGTCAGCAAAACATAGAGGCACACCAACACTGAAATGGACAGTGAGTACAACAGTAGAATCAATCATATCAGTAATTATGAAGATGACATAGGATTACGCAGTCTTTTTGTCTGCTGTACAGGGAATCTCTGTGAGTCAGAGTATACTCAATGCTACTTAACAGCATCAATAACAAAGAGATAGAGAATAATTTAGTGTTAGTAGGAAGCCAAATGTAGTACAGGGGAGTGTGGCAGGTATGTCTATAAAGGGGGGAAATATTCGAGACCACAGAATACTTCTGTATCTTCACTGTGGTAGTTACATAATCTGGTAACAATTTGAGGATTAAGCTGTCAATAAGGATATAGACAATGAGGCCTCTGGGTGGGCATGACCTTCCCCTAAGGATTCTGGGAATTCATGGATTTCTTCTTTGGAAAGTGGGAGAGACTCTCTCTCATCTCCCTTAGAGATGGTCTACTAACAAGACATATGACACTACACTGATAGACCTCATACTCTGGTAAGTGAAGAAGCCACATGGAGGTCCCTGCAAGTGCTGAGATATTTACACCACTGGATCCGAAGGCTTTCTACCCAGTGGCCATGATTGTCCAGCACTTGATGTCATTGCATGTGTTTCATGAGTGTGAAGATGACTTTATAGATTGGTATGAAACATACGGTCTAATATTAGACTTATGTTCTTGGGATAGACAGGACTGGGGCATTTTCTCAATATTCAACTGCTCTGGTATATAAACCTCTTATCTATATATATACATACATATATAAACATACATATGCATGTTTATAAAGTTGTTTCTCTAGTCAACCCAGGATAGCACATTGACCATGATGAATTTCGCAGGTATTTGCACATGTGGATCATGTCTATTATAATGAAATATGAAAATATCTAGTGTTAGAAAATCAAAAAGGAAGAACATACTCACCAGATCTCAAGGTGCAAGAATTAGAGAAAAATTGATGCCTCAAAATGCAATATTGACGAATCCTATCGGCAAAATATTGAATAAGACAATACATTAAAAAAGATGGAAAGAATAAATAGAATAACTGTGCCATAAAGCATTTGCTGACATTTAATTATTTCAAGAGGTAGTACATGATCAAGAGCCTATGGTATTTATGGAAGAAGCCCAAGCTCCAAAGAAAGTTTTAGTGGAAAAGCAAGGCTATTTCATGAAATACCAATTGAAACGTTTCAGCAGGCTGATGCAGTACAAGAAGTACTTACTAGCCTATGACCAAAAGCCTGGGAGATTGCGACCACTCCAACCAACAAAAAAGATATATATCTGTACCCTTTCCAAAGAAAGGTGATCCAAAAGAATGTGCATATTAATGAGCAGTATCACTGATATCAAGAAAAATATGTGAGTAAAATTTTTCTGAAGATAGGTCAACAATGGTTGCAGCAGTATATCTACTCAGAACTGTCAGAAATTTAAGCTGGTCTCAAAAGAGAAAATGGAATGAGGGCTTTAATTGCTGACATCAGAGAGTCCTTGGCTAAAATGAGTCCATGGCTAAAAAGCCTTAAAAGTGTTACTTGTGATTTATTGATTATCCAAAAGCACGTGTCTGTGTGTGTCTGTGTGTGCAACAACTCAGTGTAAATAATTCAATATGCTCACAACAGGACCAGTAGGCAACATCATAATAGAAAGAGAAAATATCAAGACTATCTAAGATTTCTTTTTACTTGGATCCATAATCAATGTTTATGAAAGCAGCAATTTAAAAAATCAAACAATGTATTTCACTGGACAAAGTATTGCTTTTCAAAGTATTAAAGAGTAAAGATGCTACTTTGAGGATTAAGTTTTGGTATTTCTTATCTTTGATGTATGCAAAAGCTCAATGACAAAGAAAGAAGATCACAGAAGTAAATATTTGAATTATTGAAATAGTGAAAGTACCATAAATTTCCATAAGGATATATGCGTGCATCTTGAAGGAAGTGTACAGTGCTTCTGAGAAAGTAAGGTAGATTGACACAGTGGTTACAACAATGGGCTCAAGCAAAATAGCAATCATGAGCTGTGAGTTGAAACCAACTTGACTACACCAAACAGCATCAAATTCGTGAATGTGATCTTGGTACAATGTGTGTACACAATGTGATATCATTTCCTGACTTTTCTATTAAGAACTATACTTTAGGGAAGTGTTAAATTGCATACTTTGTATGCAAACAATACAGAGTTCCCATGTATCGCCTCTCCCCTAGGAAGTTTCTCCTATTATTAACACCCTGCCTTCCTTTGATATATTTGCTACAAATGGTGAACCAATATTGATACATTATGTAAAGCAAAATATCATACTTAACATTGGGGTTAACACTTTGTGTTAAATTGTCTTATATGCTCTTAAATTTTCATATTATCATGTCTACTAATGCAAGGACATAAATGCAATTTTTACTTTTCTAAAAATGTTCATGCTCAAACATATGGAATGTTCCTAAATTTACATGTCATCCTTGTGCAAGGGTAATGCTAACATTCTGAATTTTACTAACACTAAATGCATGAACTCATGGGCTACTGAGAAGTGTATAGTGCAATGCTATTTTGCCACATATGTTTTAGTCAGGTACCATTGAGTCATCTCCAACTTATGTGGATTTTGAGGACTTGTGTACAGCAGTGCAAAACATAGCCCAGTTCTGTGCTATCCTCATTATTATTGTTATGAGCCTACTTTTGCAGGCACTGTGTCAGTCCACCAAGTTGAAGATTTCCCTCTTTTTCTATGGCCCTCCCTCTTATCAGTCATTATGTCCTTTTCCAGGCACTGATCTCTCCTGATAAAAGTTCTAAGTACAATACTTACTAGCTGTACTTCTTTCAAGATAGACTTTCTTTCTATTCTGGCAGTCCATAGTTGTGGCAGCAATGTATTCAAGATGTCAAATTTCGTGATTGAGATGTAGGGGTAGAGTCTACCTTGTTAATCTGGAGATAGCCATTGAGTAGCCATTGAGGCCTCTGCATGGGCATGGCTTTCTCCTGAGACTTCTGGGAAATCTTGCCATAAGAAGACATCTCCCTAGGTGTTAGGAGTTAGTCTCCAAGACAACAAACTACGGACAAGACAAGATGGCAGCTTCCGAGAAGCTGGAGGAGCTGGAGCAGAAGCCACACTACCTTACCCTGATGGAACCAGACCTCTGAAGCTGAACAAGCCACGTGGAGACTATTGCCAGCACTGAGTTGCTTCTACCACCACTGGATGCTGTTGATGAACCCTGAGCTCTGGAAGCGAGGAATCATGGGGAGAACCCTGCCAGCGCCGGGACTCTGCATCCACTGGCCTGTGACTTTGTGAGTCAGAAGGAGAGTTTATAGATAGATTTTGGGCATATAGGCTAATATCAGACTTATGACTTTGAACTAGACTGGGCTGGGATGCTTTCTCAATGTTCCATTCCTTTTGTATATAAGCCTTTTCCTTATATCCATATGTGTGTCTATGAATTTGTTCCTCTAGTATACCCAGACTAACACAATGGTATTTTCAATATTCTTTGCCAATACCATAAATCTAATGCACCAATTTTTGCAGTTTTCTTGCTTCACTGTACAGGTTTCACATGCATATGATTTGCCTGAAAAGACTTCAATCTTTTCTTTTATGTTTTATAAATTGTAACAATTGTGGGAACTAGGACCAGCAAATACATGGAATAACTCTGTACTCTCCTTGCAATTTCCTGTGAATACAATTATTTAAAATTGAAAAGTCAAAAGAAAGAGGGAGAAAACAAAAAGAGAATAAGCAGTAAGAACTTTCCAGAAACTGTCAGATAAAAGAATTTCATAGAAACCAAGTTCCCAGGATAAGCAAAGAAATTCTTTAAAAGAACAAAGTAGGAGAGGAGGCCTCTCATTTCCTTTTGTATCCAAACTTATTTCAAAGCCACAGTAGTTAAAATAGCTTGATACTTATATGATGAAAGATGCATAGGGAAATAGGAAATAATAGAGAACCCAGACATAAATTTATCCACCTATATACAACAGATCTTTGACAAAGAGTTCCCAAAATTATATGAATTAAACATAGCTTCTTCAATAAATAGTGCTGACAAACTTAAATTTCTATCTGTAGAATGAACAGAACTCATACCTCATCTCATCAAAGAACTAACTAAATGTAAGTCCCAGAACTAGAAAGATAGGCAATAAGAAAATAAGGGTTATATTAAGGGTTATATTACAGAGCACAGGCACACTATCAAATATAATGAATAAAATACACACAGTGGAGGCCAAAATAGATGACTGGAACCTACTGAAAATAAGACACTTCTGTGCAGCAGAGGAGTTTATCTTTGACAAGAACACAAACTATAGAAAAGGGCAATACCTCATATAAGAAAAAGAATAGCCTGATTAAAAAGTGAACAAAGGACAGGAATTGACAATTCACCAAAGATAATGCCCATGACCAAAAACACATAAAGAAATAAGCATGTTCTCTAGCCATCCAAGAGATGCAAATCAAAACAATGATCAAATACCACCTTACACAATGACAGTCAAGTTAAAAAAAAAAGGAAAGGAAATAACAAATTCTTCTTCTTGAGAGGCTGTAAAAAGATGTAAATCTGTATGCATTGCTAGTGGGACTATAAATGAGTACATTTTGGGAAATGATTTGGCCCTACCTCAAACAAGGAATTAAAAATTATATATAATCTAACAATCACTATGCTGGATAGAACTGTTTACATGAACCGGCATTGGCAAACCCATATTCAGTGGAGTACTGTTCACAATAGTAAGAAGATGGGAACATTTCAAATGCTAATTGGTGGAATGGATAAAGAAATTTTTGTACATACACACAAAAGAATACAATGCACTGCTAAATGTACCTCATGGAATGAATCCACCTGGAGAACATTATCCTGAGAGAAATTGGACATCCACAAAAGGACAAATATATGAGACTTATAAGGACAAAGAAGATAAAGACTTTTTTGCCAAAAGGAACTTATTTTGGAGAGATTGCCAAAGAGGGGAGGGAAAAAATGAAAATATCAAGCAATGGCCTCAACATTTGATCATTGTTGACTCGAGTGAAGTGAAATAAAGTGGTCCACAGAAGAGAGAAGAAAATCAAAGATCAAGGGAGGGACAAACTGCTTGATGAGTTAGCAGTTTAGAGCAGGGAATACAAAGTTAACCATCTGTTTTGTAACCCCCCTGTGGCAGTCACATAATCTTGTGTCAATTTGAGGATTAAGAGTGTAGGAATGGAGTCTACCCTGTCAATCTGGAGATGCCGATGAGAATCCTGTGTGGTCATGGCTTTCTCCTGAGAATTCTGGAAATCCGGCCACATTTTCCCCTTCGAGGTGATAGACTCACTACTCATTCCCTTGAAGATCCTCTACTGATAAGACACAAGGCTGACTCCCTCAGAGACTTTGCAGCTAAAGAGATACTTGGCTGCATGCTGATAGACCCTGAGCCCAGGAAACTGGAGGAGCCACTGGGAGACCCCTGCCAGTGCTAAGATGCTTCAACTGCCACTGGATACACAAGACTCGGTACCCACTGGCCTCTGATTGTCCTGATATCATTGCATGTGCTTCATGAGTCTCAAGAGGACTTTTGGATTGGTATCAGCTATATGGGCTAATATAGGACTTGTAACCTTGGGCTGGACTGAGTTGGAATGTTTTCTTAATGTATAGTTGCTCTTGTATATAAAACTCTTTCTTGTACACATATGTGTGTTATGAATTTGTTTCTCTAGCCTACCTGGACTAACATCCCCCCCCTCCCCACACACACACATACCTAAGTTACAATTTTTCTAATATGTTTGCAATTTTACCAGAAGTAATTGTGGAATGTTGAGCGCATGATCAATGTGTATCCTTCTTTTCAGTACTGTTGGGGGAAGTGTAATTGTATCCTGTAAGGACTTCCCGGTCAAATAAATCAGTTGCCATAAAGTCAATTTTGACTCATGTGTGTGTCAGAAGAGAAATACGCTCCAGCAAATTTCCCATGGCTGCTTTTTAAAGAAGTGCTCCTCAGGCCTTTCTTCCCAGGTCTCTCTGGTTGGACTCAAAGCCCAAGCCTTCTGTCAGCACCCAAAGGATCAACTGCTTGCTCCACCTGGGATCTCCCTATTGAACTGCCCTCCCCCCAGGCCATTTAGCCACTGTCCATTTTTAGCCATCCTGTAGAGCACATCAGAAGAACCTACTGAGTTGTCTCGGCTATAGATCATACAGAAAGAGAGGACTATCCCTTTCTTCCTTGGAGTGACTGGTGATTTGAACTCATTAAGATTAGCACCAAATGTCTTAACCAATGTACCAGAGTGGTATTATGTTCCTGTGATTTGATAATATAAAACTAAAGACTGACAGTTGAACAGAAAACAAAAAACATGAAGTTAGTCACCAAGCAGCTCTCTAAAAATATTATTTCTGCTATCACAAAGTTTCTAGTTATTACTTTAGGTAAGTTGAGAACTATATCAATTAAATATTCAAAAATTTTCCCTCAAAATTGTTAAAAGTGGTATCATTGGAGCTATTAAAATTGACACAAGATGTTTAAAATGAGCAGCAATACTTCCTGCTAATGGAATGAAGTACCTCTTGAGTTTTTCTTATCATCAACATCTAGGGTTATATTAATTCTGTTGAGGTAAAATTACCTAACTAATGTTATTACCTCAGTCTCCTGTGTATTAGTATAATGGAAAGTGCCTCCATACTTTGAAAAGGTATTATATTCTCAAAGAGAATTAGCATTCTACTTTATATAAGCTCTTAATGAGTACATTTCTAAAACACTAAAATAATCCCTCAAAATGGCCCTCTATCCATCAGTGTTACAAATTGTGTGAAGTCATAGATTTTAAAAGATATTACTAGATATTGTGTTTGACACTATGATATTAGATATTCTGAAATAATTTAAATAATATTCCTCGTGTTCATGTGCATATTGTTGATTTAGAGATCAGGTGGACACATTGGTAAAATATAGCATCAAATAATGTGTCTATTCTGTTCCTCAAAATATCATCATCTATAATATTTTAGCTTAAAATGATCATGTACTGGTTCTTTATTGTAATTTGTTAACCAAAAACTGGACTAACCACAGGCCATGTTCTGTGAATCAGTTTTCAAAATCCATGAATGTTCAAATCCAACCTCTGATAATTTTTACAAGTAAAAATTCAGAACTAGGAGATTTTTCAGAATTGAATATTTGTTATCATTTTATTGGTGGCTCTTACAGCTCTTATCACAATCTATACATGTATCAATTGTGTCAAGTACATCTGTAAATATGTTGCCATCATCATTTTCAAAGCATTTTCTTTCTACTTCAGCCCTCGCCTCCCCCATAAACCCATTATAATTTATAAATTATTATTTTTCTCATATACTACACTGACAGTTATCTGCCCTCACCCACTTTTCTATTGTCCCTCCTTTCTCCTCCCCACCCCCCACTTCCCTTTCCCTCCTAGTATCCCTACTCTCCTTAATGATCCTGAGGGGGTTATCAGTCCTGGATTCCCTGTATTGAAAGCTCTTGTCTGGGCCAGTGTACATGTTCTGGTCTAGTCAGATTTGTAAGGTAGAATTGGGGTCATGATAGTAGCAGGGTGGGGGAGGAACATTAAAGAACTAGAGGAAAGTTGTGTATTTCTCCGGTGCTATACTGAACCCTGACTGGCTCGTCTATTACTTGTGGTCCTTCTGACAGGGGATGTCCAATTGACTACTGATGGGCCTTGGGTCTCCACTCTGCCCTCCCCCTCATTCACATCAGCACTATTTTTTGCTCAGAATTAAATTTTGTTCTCCCCTAATATGTGTTATAGTTTCTAACCCCTATACTTAGATATGTAATCCAATTTTGGAGAAAAGGTAGTCTTTGTTGAGTTAATAAAGCCATAGTGGTGTAGGGTGGACCTTAAACTAATCACATTTGAGTTATAAGTAGGGTAGAGTAGACACAAAGAAAGAAATGCAGATTTGATAAGATATAAGCCATGCCACATGATGGTTGCCAATGAATTAAAGAACAGAAGCTTGAAAAGAGACAAAGAAGGACTTTCCCTTAGAATCAATAGAAAGAGAAGGTCTCCATCTGTGTCCAATGCCTTGAGTTTGGATTACTAGAATCCTAAACTGTGGGGAAAATTCATTTGTAATTACTAAAGTCACCCAACACCACTTGTCTGTCAAAATCCATGGATCTTCAAATCCAAACTCGGATAATTATTGTAAGTAAAGGGGATTGCTTAGAATTGAAGTTGGTACTGTACTGGCTTGTGTTGCTGTAATGCTGTTATGCTATGTGACTGGTATTTCAAAAGCCAGCAGGATCCCTCAAAGTAAGCAGATGTTAGCAGGGCTTCTAGGAACTGGCTTTTTCTCTTCTGAAGAATTGGCCTTTAAAAATCTTTAGATAGCAACAGAACATAATCAGATATAGTGCTAGACAATGAACCACTTAGATCAGAAGTCACCCAATATATGACTAAGGAATAACCAATTTCTAAAGTGAGAGTCAACCATAATGATGTAAATAGAGTCAAACTTTCAGGAGCTTTACTTGCTGGAGCACAACTCAAAATGAGAACAGCTATAAACATATATTAGTCATTGTAACTTGGAATGCACAAAGTATAATGTAGGAAAATTATAAGAGGTCAAAATTGAAAGGGAACTCTTGACATCCTAGGTACTAGTGAACTGAAATTTACTGGCATTTGCCATTTGGAATCCAACAGTCACATTGTTTATTCTTCAAGAGAAATGGTGTTACATGTGTTGTTACAAAGACAATTTTAAGATCTATCTTGATGTCTAAGTAAGGCTGGGCTTTCTGGCGCAACAAAGCAGTGGCACTCATCTGTGAACCAAAAAAAGAACTTTAAATCAAGAAATAGTTCCATATCAAAAAAATTTTCATCCTAAGAAGACATCACAGCCCAGTCCAACTCAAGGCCTTAAGTATGCACTAGCCAGAGCCTTTTTTAGATAAAGGTGCTGCAGACATAAAATGCAGAAAGGTAATACGGGTTGCAGGAATATCACAGGCCAGTGAATGCAGAGTTGTGTGGATCTGGGGTGGGTGGAAACATGGCAGAATGCCAGCAACCCTCAGGGTTTGACAGCCCACATGGGCTGCCACCGTAGGCAGACACAGAGTCTTGGCAAGCAGGAAGACAGAAGGTCAGAGAGAGGGAAATTCCCAGTTTCTCCCTTATAAGAAGGCCACATACTCGAGAGGTATCTTCAGACTGTGACCTGTTTGACAGGTTGGACTTTCATGCAAATTCAAATTGGCATAAAATCACCCAGTGAACACACTGCCTGTGATGGGATCATATCTATCTACATACAAGAAAATCCAGACACCACAACTGCCGTCCAATACTATACATCAACCACTACAGCTCTCCCTGACTCCTATCTGATGCCCGCTCACGGTGACCCTGCAGCACAGGGCAGAACGTCCCCTATGAGTTTCCGAAACTATAACTGCTTATAGGACTAGAAAGCCCTATCTTCCTCCCAAGGAAAACCTGGAGGTTTCAAACTGCTGAATTTTCTGTTAAGCAGCCCAACGTGAAACCACTTAGCCAGGAGGTCTCCTTCCATTGAAACTAGTGATGAAGAAGTTGAAGAATTCTACCAACTTCTCAAGCTAAATAGTGATCAGACATTCAACAAAGGTTCATTGGCAATTATTCGTGGTTGGAATGCCAACATTGGAATCAAAGAGGAAAGGACAGTAGGTAGAAAATATGGTCCTGGTGATTAAAAGAAAAAAAAAGCTGGTGATCACCAGACAGAATTTTGCAAGACTAATCATTTCTTTGTGACCAACACCTGTTTTCAACAACACAAATGGCAACCTTACCTGACTCCTTCGGAAGGCATACACAGAAATCAAATCTGTGGGAAGAGATGAGGAGAAACTAAGTATCAGCCATTAGAATGAGGCCAGGTGCCAACTGTGGAACAAACCATCAATTTATGTATCATATATAAGTTCAAGTGAATACTGAAGAAAACTAAAATAAATTCATGAGAGTCAAAATACAGCATGAATCTATCCCATCCAAATTTCAAGAACAGACTTACTGCATCAAACACTAATGACAGAAGACCAAATGAGTTATTAGATAACTTCAAGGACAACATGCATGAAGAAATCTAAGGTCATTTAAAAGACAGGAAAGAAAAGATCAAGGTGGGTATTAGAAGAGACTCTGAATTTTGCTTTTAATCATAACTAAGGCAAATGGGAAAAAAACTAATGAAGATAGATCGGAACAAAAAATGTCATTATTATTTAGAGCAACTGTATGTGTATATTAAAGTATACAATATTTGCATGAATCTATCTACCATAAAACAGAAACACATTTGGTAAATCATTTAAACTATGTGACTTATTGCACTAAATAAACCTCACTTCTATTGAATTGATTCTGACTCATACCCACCCAATAAGATAGAGTAAAACTACCCTCTTGGGTTTCTGAGCCTGAAGGGCCCTAGATCCTCTAAAATTGGTTATTCTTTTAGATAACACATATAGAGTCTTTTCACAAACCAAAACATTTTATTGGGATACCCCATATACAAAATAGTGGTTATATAGTGCTATTTGCAAAAAATATGTTAGATAAATGTTAATTTGATTAATGCAATTAGATGATGGACATAAAAATTCCACTGATAGAGAAATAGATCAATAAAATGTGTCATATCAGATGATAAATTTTTCAGGGTGATTTAAAAGAAAGAGGAATCTATAGTGACATGAATGCAACCCAAACATATAATATGTGGAAAAGTCATATTTAAGAATATGCTATAAATTGTGTAGTTTTAAACCACACCAAGATGACATTTCATATTGCTCATGAATACTATTTTTAAACTGAAAAATAAACTGCAATGCTGTTATTAGGTACCCTCATGTCGGCTCTGACTCACAAAGATCCTATGTAAAACAAAACAAAGCACGGTTCAGTCATGGGCCCTCTTCACAATTGTTGTTAGGCTTAAGTGTGTTATTGCAGGCACTGTGTCAATACATCAAGTTGAGGCAATTCCTCTTTTTGATGACCCTTCACTTTACCAAGCTGAACATCTTTCTCCAGGGACTGGTCTCTCCTTAGAAAATGTCCAGAATCCATGAGAAATCTGTCTAATGTCACTTCTAAGAAACATTCTGGTTGTATGGCCTTCAAGATAATATTTAATGTTCTTTGTCCACTCCATTACTCAAATGGCTGAATTTTGGTCCAATATTCCTTATTCTTTGTCCAGCTCTCAAATTCATATGTTATTAAAAAATACTTTGGGTTAGATCAAGCACATCTTAGTACTCAATGCAACATCTTCCTGCTTCCATAAGCATTGATTATGGATCTAAGCAAAAAGAAATTCTTGAGAAAATTCAGTCTTTCCTACTTTTATCATGATGCTATTAATCAAGTTGTGAGAAATTTTGTTTTCTTCACATGAAGATGTAATCCATACTGAATTGAAGGTGTATACTTTTATTGTGATCAGTGAGTCCTAACTCTCTGAATTTTCAGAAAGCAACATCATGTCATCTCTATACCACAGATTGCTAATGAGCCATCCTACAATCACAATGCCATGTACTTTTTATGTAATACGGTTTCTCAGTTATTTGCCCAGCATACAGATTTAATAGATTTGGATAAACAGTGCAATCAAGATGATCACCTTTCCTGAGTTTAAGCTATGCAGCAGCTCCATGTTCTGTTTCGACAGTGGCCTCTTGTTGTCTGCACAATGGAGTTTCTGACATTCCTGTTCTTCTCAATGTTATCCATGTTTGTTATGATCCACCTGGTCTAATGTTTCTGTTTGGTTAAGAGACTAATAAGAAAATAAACTGCCTCTGACCCAAAATAAAAAAGAAATCAATATTATCTTAATGTGTTTATCTAAAGATCTTATCCAAAAATGAAAATTAGCTTATAACAAGTCTTATCTATTTGTATTTCCTATTATGTTTTTATTTTTAGCGACTATTCTTTAAGTATGTATGAATTAGGAGGGGAAAGTATCTTGTAAACTATACAGATGAAAGTTACAGCTCTTCTAAACTCCTTTTAGTCTATATATGTCATGAGGACACAGCGAGTAATCTGACAAAACCTTATTATAGCTACTTCTGTATTCTTTTTTGCTTTTAGTAGAGATGACAGTCATAGTCCTGACCAGACACTAAATCCCTACAAGCTAAAAAACAAAATGACATATTGTAGCCAAAAATGCTGATTCTGCACCTCACCTCCATCAGGGAAAACCCAAATCCAACCGTTCAGTGCTGTGGCACAAATGAGCCTTCTTGAACAGGTTTTATGAGTAGATGGAGCTTCCACCTTTGAGAGCAAAGCGTCAGACTCTCAGATGGGGCTTCATTTCCAGACCATCTCTCTCAAGAGCAGAGGTGACTCCAGCTGCCGGGTTGGAGAGTTGTTCATTTAGAAGCAATTCATAAGTTGGTTTTAGGTACTGTTCCATCCTCTTGTGGAGATTGTTTACATGCCTCTCCCTCAAAGACTGACTCTCACTCTCTGCTTTCCTCGAACTCTGAGTCTAAGCTGATCTCTTAGTCCCCAAGGTGCCTGATCTGCCAATGTCTTAATAAGCCTTCTCTGCCTACACTGTAGAACTGTAGAACACGGCAAGATTTTTAAAGCAGCTTCTAAATTATAAATAAAAACCTATTCTGTAAAATATATATTGTGTCTACTTTTACATTGTGTCTATTATATTTACAGCCTTTAAAAGTTGGGTGCCCTTAAAAGATAACTAAGGAAATTCTCTATTAACCAAGTTATTTTATTAAGCTAATTTTCATACATTTACAAACCACTTTGCATCTATGATGCTCAATAGGTGGGTTTGCTCCCAGATGACCAGATGAACCCCACCCCCCACATGTCCAGTTATTTGCCCTCTCTGCACTGAATCTAGCTCTGGATCATGTGGTTTGGCTCCATTACCTCTACTTTCTATTAGGTCTATAGAAAGAATATTACTATAAATGTATATATCTCTTGGTATACACATGAACTTTTAATCTCTCGAATGTTGGCTGCATCAAATACCCACAATTCTTTTTATAAAATATAAATTGTGTATTAAAATATTCTACTCTTTGGGGCTGAACCCTGGTGCCATAGTGGTTATGTGCGGGACTGCAGCCCACTGGCTTGGTGGTTCAAATCCAGCAGCAGCTCTCCAGGAGCAAGGCTGGGCCTCCCACTCCCACCAGAGGGCAGTGAGGCCCATGCCCCCCAAAAAATTCTACTCTTCTTCATGATAATGGTGGTATTTGGTTGCCCCATTGAAAAAGCCACATGACTCACATCTGGGGTCTTAAAGGCTTGAAAATAAACAAGCAGCCATCTAGATCAGAAGAAACAAAACCCATATGGAAGAAGCACACAAGACTGTGTGACGATAAGGAGCCAAAGAGATCAGGTACCAGCCATCAAAAAACTAAACATCATATCATTGTAAATGAGGGGAAGTACAGATTGGGGACCCAAAGCTCATCAATAGGTAAAGCGATATCCCCTTACAGAGAGCTCACCGGGAGGAGATGAGCCAGTCATGGTACAGTGTAGCAACAATGAAATATGCAACTTTCCTCTAGTTTTTAAATGCTCCCTATCACCCCCTACTATGAACCCAACTCTACCTTACAATTCCAGTTAAACCAGAGGATGTACACTGGAGCCAGACACATGGGGAATCCAGGACAGATGATCCCTTCCGGACCAGTGGTGAGTGGTGATACCAGGAGGGTGGAGGGGAGGTGGAGTAGAGAGGGGGAACCAATAGCAGGGATCTACATGTGACCTCCTCCCTGGGGTATGGAGAACAGGAAAGTGTGTGAACAGGCACATTGGACAGTGTGTGATATGACAAATCAATGACAATTTTGCAAATTATTAAGGGTTCACAGGGAAGGAGGAGTGGGGAGAGAGGGGAAATATGGGAAGATGATACTGATGGCCTAAGTAGAAGGAGGATGTTTTGAGAATGATCATGGCAATAAATGTGCAAAAGTGGACTGCATACAATTGATGTATGCTTTGATTGCAGTAAGAGTTGTATGAGCCCCCCCAAAAAATGCTTTATTAAAATAAATAAATAATAAAATCTTTAATAACAAAAAAAATTATAACAAGAAAAAACTATTAAACCATATTTCCAAAGTGAAATAAAGTCACATATCCCTCCTCTTTATAAGCAGAAAATATTTAAAGCACATGAGTGGATTAGATCCCCACTCACTGTAGCCCAAAGAGTTTCATCTGAGGGGAGAGCAAGGAGGGAATAATAAACAAGCAAACTACACAATTTAGGACATTGGCAAAAAATGGATTCAGTGAACTTCATAAATTTACACAAAACTCTCCACTTACACATTAACTTGTGTTCTAATGTCACAAAGACACATCCTGTATCTCTTGAAGAGATTCCTACAATCATTCTAATGGGAGGGGGGATGAAACTGCTCAGAATTTCATTCCACTTGGCCACCAATCAGCACACAGAAACATCAGTCAAAAAGAGGAGTGGTGTGTTGCACTGAGAAATCTGTTAGCAAAAAAGGCCTCATTATAGTTCTAAAAAGCAAAATGTCACTTCAATGACTGGGTGCACTTGACCATAGTTCTGGTATTTCAGTCACCTTACATGAATGCAAAGCCTGGACACTGAGCATAGAAATGAAAATGCTTTGTAAGTGGAGAATATTGGCTGTATTGTGAACTTCCAGAAAACAATCCTATCAGTCTTAGAAGAAATACAGACAGGATGCTCCCTGGGTAAAAGCATGTATCTGGATGCCTTATTTTGAACATAACATTGGAAAAGACTCATCACTCGAAAAGGACCTCATGGTTGGCATGGTATACTTTGACTATTCAACGGATGAAGTCAATTTGAGCTCGAAGATACCCTATAAGACCGACCGACTAAAACTATCCCTGTCTGTTTCTAAGGCTATAAGTCTTTACCAGAATACAAAGTCTCTACTTTCCTTCTCAGAGCAGCTGGAGAGTTCTATCTACTTGCCCTGCAGTTAGCAGCCCTACTCATCACCCACCGTGCCACCAGAGTACTTTGCTAAAGATCAGGGTCAGGGAGAAGAAGGAAAACTCCCAATGAGATGCACTGAGGTGTAGCCTCAACCATGGGCGCAAGCATACCAAAGACTGTGGAGACCGCACAAGACGGAACTACTCCCTGGCTACTCAACAACATAACTCTGCGGCATGGAGAGAAGAATATTACACTAAGTTCTAAAGCTTCGTTTGCCACTGTGACAGACAGAACTGGGCCACTCAGATGCCAGGAAGACCTGCTGCCCCGCTGTGGTTGTTCAGTGGACTGCCTCCATCTTTCAGTTCCTTCACAGCCTGCCTCTCCATTCGATCCAGTATCACAAGCTCCTGAAGGCCTCCCTGAGCCCACGACGCAGCAGTGTGATGATGGATACGCTATGTTTTTCTTAGGGTACCTCCAGGCAACGAAGGAGGAATACAAAGAGCGTCACATTCTCACCCAGTCCAGGACTCCTCTTGCTGGAAACATTTGTTTTAAAAGTCCTCAGTGGACTGGAACAGATTTGTCAGCATAGTATCATAATCTAAGAACTCACTCTGTCCAATTCTACTTCCTCCCTCTTGTCTCATGCTGCTTATTCCCCTTACAGCCTTTGTATTCCCAGTCGCACCTCAACACTTGCTTCCTGGAGGATCCAACTCACAATAGACACTGAAGTCTTAAACCAGGGCTTAAACCAATAACAACCCTGAGAACAGACCAAGTTGAGATCTGGGACCAGAGGCGTCTTCACCGGGAATAATAGGAGGATGTAAGCAACAATTTAAGTGGCTAAGCTAACCTAACTCACTGTCATTGAATTGATGCTGACTTACAGGGAACCCCTGTGGGTTTCTGAGACTGTAACTATTTACAAGAGTAGAATGCCAAGTGTTTCTCTCAAGGAGCTGCAGGTGGCTTCAAACTGCCTACCATGTAGATCACAGCCCAACATGCGATGATACGCCATCAGAGCTTTGCACTTTACAAAAGTGTAAAAATCTTATGAATATTATTATCACCCATTTCTAACAATCATGTGGGAATGAGATATTGCTATCAAACTTCCCCATAAATATGTATTTTGCCTCTCCTGCGTGGCATATACTGCACCAAGAAGTTTCCAGCCTTAAAAAAATTTTAAGGCAGAGGTACAGATAGGTACACAGCCACTTGAGGTTAAATATGAGGTCTAGATAGTCTCCAGGTGGTTCAAACAGTCAACAATTGAACCCTGCCTACAAAGACTGATTGTTTGAATCCAACTAGAGGCATCTCAGGAGAAAGAACTGCTGGTTTTCCAAAATGTCACTGCTTTGAAAATTGTTTGAAGCACAACTTGACCCTGACACAGATGAGATCGCTGAGTCTGAATAAACTTAACAGCTACCGGATGATTATGAAATGCTGAGAAAAGAGTCACCCATCTGCAGCCTGAGAGGAACAGAGTAGCTTTCAAAAAGAGGTAATTTCTGAGTTGGTCTTTGAAACACACGGGTCCTATTAACTGGGTGGGAAAGTAATCAGGGCAGTTTAAGCTGTGCAATCTTATGCACAAACAGAAGTCTCAGACACTTAGTAAAAGATAAGGCTAGGATACAAGCTCGGCTTTGATTCCATAGGTCATATTTATTGCACTTTCCCAAAGACCAGGTTGGAAATAGTATATGGATATTCAATTCTCCTCTTTACAGGAGTCTAGAATGGGACATTACCTCTCTGGTTCACCAGGGGAGGCTCTTGTCACCCTGCTGTTCCCATTAGGAATAAACCAACAACACTAACACAGAGAGTTACAGAAGACCTTGTCCGAGTCCTGATGCTTCCCTGAAGAGTAGAGGGCAACTAATATATTTTCTGGATCCCAAAAACCACTGAAAGTGGAGGCTTCTAGAAGGCTACACCAAATCTCAGCTGTGTCATTGTTTACACTAAACACAGGTCTGCCTGGGAATGGGAGGCAGCAAAGAAATATGTTGGTCAATGATTGAGTACTCTTTTAATACAACATTACAGTCCTCATTCCTTCAACAAACATCCCTTTTGTTGTTCTGAATAGCTAGTTATAAATGATTGTTTTAATCTCCCAGAATAAAAGATGTTTTGCCTTCCCAAAATAATGGAAATAGTTTTATGATTCAGTGTTTAGCTAATGCAAATGACTTCCTTGAGACTCACCCCAAATGTTTCAGTGAAGACTCCAAACAATTTTTATTAGGGAATGTCGATATGCAATTAGAATATAAAATTAAGGAGCCTCCAATAAAGCAACTTTCAGCGCAATCACTTATTTCAGCAGTTGCGGCATGCTATTAACAGAGCTGTTTGGGCACCGGTTTCCAGGTGGGGCACAATTAATCATGATTCCTGCAAGGCAGTAATTCATCATTAACCGAGTAAATAAATATTTTTCCATCTTTAATTTCAATAATTAAATCAACCAGGAAGAATTTAGCATATTTATTTGAAGATGGAAGGGGGGCATTTTGCTTTGTCTTTTCCTCTTTTTTTTAATCTATTTTCAAGTGAACATCTCTGTTGAACATTCAGGACTCAGTAGTATAATAGCTCAGAACTGGGTATTGAGGGCAGGAAGGAGAGTCTACCACCTTCATAGTAAGGTGGGAATAAAAGCTAAAATTCACACTCAGAATAGGAACTTGGATTTGTTAGGAGGGGCCGCGGAACTAGAATGGGAGGGGTGGGTTTTTATGTGATATGACCTCATGAGATATGTGTATAGATTGAAGGGCAGGACTCAGCTTCACCACACCCAGATGCAGAGAAGAAAAGTTAGTAGCCAAATCTTACTCCCAAAGAAGCAGCCACACACCCCCAACCAGTGTGGCTGGGCTGTGGTTAGACAGCTTTACAGGACAATAGTTCTAAACATGAGCATATGCTTCAATGAACTGGTATGCTTTTTTATTTTTGTTTCCAATGCAGTTTCTCTGACCCAACCCAGAGATCCTGATTCATTAAGACTGAAGGGAAGCCAATAAATCTGTATTTTTACAGCTTAGCCAGCAGGTAGTTTTCTAATGACAAATCTGGAAATTAATGGTGAAATAAGTTGTGCCCAGATCGTATCCCCCTCCCTGACCCACTGCTGCAAAGTCCATTCTGATTCACAGTGACCTGTAGGATGAACTAGAACTGTGTCACAGGTTTCCAAATCTGTAGATCTTCATGATTGTAAGCTACCATACTTTTCCCACTGAGGGCTGGTGGACTGGAACCACCAACCTTATAGCTAGCAGCCCAATGCTTACTGCATGACACCAACAGGGCTTCTTTCTTATCTGGCAGGAGCCACAACAATACAGCGCAATGACATGCACAGAAATCCATCCTCCTGCTTTCTGATTCAGGCTCTACTAAGGAGCCATGCCTCACTAAAGCCTGCTAGTGGTGCAACAGGCAAGCTCCTGGCTAGTGACAAAATGGTTGGGCTGAGCCCTGGTGGCGTAGTGATTGTGCGCGGGACTGCAGCCCACTGGGATGGAGGTTCAATTCCAGCTCCACAGAGCAAAGGCTGGGCCTCCTACTCTCACCACCTGAGGGCAATGATGCCCAAAAAACCAAAAAAAAAAAAAGAGAGAGAGAGAGAAAATGGTTGGAAATGCACACCCACCATTCACCTGCTCAACAGGACTCAATAACAAGTGTCCCAGTAAGTTGAATTCTACTCCCAGAGGATTAAAAAATTACTGATAATAATAGCTACTCATAATTATTTAAATTCATATATCTTTAGCATGTCAAGTTTATTTTGCTGTAGCAGAAAGGATTTGATATTAAAGAGAAATAACTGGGTTCACATTTTAGTTCTGTTTCTTAATTTATCACATCAACCCATTTACTAAAAGGTTTTGGCTGATATAAAGAAGAGCAGTTCAGCTTAACAAGCTCAGCTACTAACTGAGAATTGGACATTTGGCTCTACCCAGAAGAGCTTCATCAAAAGGGATTGGTGATCTACTACCAGAAATTAGCTGTGGAGAAATTAAGCAGCACATTTCTGTTCTGACACACATGCAGGTGTCATGAGTTATAATTAACTCTACAACAACTGTTTTCTAATATGTTATGGGGTTCATATGAGATCAACCTAAAAGTAGCGTACATGTGTGTTGCTGTTGCTGTTTTAATAGCAACTCGATATCTGAATTTCCTTGCCTAATCATAAAACTTGGAAGATCGTGGTAAGAAAAGTGATCAGTATATACAAGCTCTAGGTACATTGTACCTGGGACACGAGTAAATGGTGGCATTTGGGGGGCGGGGGGTACAGATCACAGAGGGAAGACCAGTGATTGAACAGGCTGGTGGATGAAAAACACTATTAGAGATTAAGTGAACACTGAAAAAGTTGACAGACATGATGACTTTCAACTTATTTGTGAACATTTTTTAAATTTATGTTATTATGCTTAATTAACAATATATTTCCTTTTTCACATTTGTGTTTTTACTTGAGAGTCACTAGTATGATTATTTCTTATTTTTACCTTGCTTTGATTTGATTTCCTACATAATGTTGATGCAAATCTTTTAAAATGCCACTTAAACCAGAGACCAGCCTAGTCTAGCAGTGTTTGGCTTCAGTACCATTGAGCCATACAGGAAAACTAATTCACTTTATTTGGCTTTCATTGTGTATATCCTTCCCATCGTCTTCAGTATTTTTATTAATTTCTAGAGCATGGTCTGTGAGTAGTTCCGCAGAAGTTCACAATTACGCAGTGCTGTCTTCCATGTTAACTCTTCAAATGGCTTCATTTGCAGGCACAGCTGTCTCTTCTTGATTTCCCTGGGAGCGAAGCAGAACTGGCATTTCCCTTCGCACAGCCCATTTATTTTCAGACACGTGTTGTGGCATACATTACGTTCAATTTCTGTGGAGTTGTTACTGAGCTGCAGAACCAGGCACAGTCGGATAGCCCTGTGTCCGCCAAACGGGACAGAGATGGATAAAGCAGACAAAAGGCCAAGTATCAGAGGAGGTAGATTTTCCCACCTATGGCATGCACCTCCTGCTGTGGGGATCCCTAAGCTTCCCCAGGTAAAGAAGAAATCATATAAACTAAGATGGCACTTCTCACTTGATATGCTGTGCCACGACACTGGTATTATTACAATCCTTTTTTTAAAGACACGGAAACAAAAGCACAACAGCATTATGTAAATTTTCTGAAGTCATATAGCTGACAAGCAGCATAACAGGGACTTAAAATCGTTTTGTTTGTTTTGTTTTGTTTTTCTCCAAACATCAAATCTTAGGTTGCTCTCCAAGTAACAATATTTCTCTATACTCGGAGGTGATTCTAGTGTCAGCCAACCAGTTGTCATCAAATTGCTGACAATGTGTGGTGAGTCCCTGTGGGTCAGTGCAGAAGGGCACCCCATAGGATTTTTGATGGTTGAGATTTTTTGGAAAGACATCCCTAGGCCTTTCTTCCAAAGTGCTCTGGTGGACTGGAACCTCTGAAACTTTTTGATTATCAGGTGCCTGTATTAACTGTTCACATCACTCAGGTTCTCCCTGATTAAGGATCCCTCAAGATCTTTTAAAGAAAGAACGAGGGGTATGCCCAAGGAAGGTGTACTTCTTAAGAATCATGCTACATAAACTGATTCCAACAAACGCTCCTTATCATGCTTAATGAAGTAGGAAATGTTTAATGATGTAGAAACTCGTGGCCACTGAGTCAGTGCTGATTCATTGTGACTCTGTAGGGCTAGATGTGCTGCCCGAGTGAGGTTCTTAGGGTGTAACTATTTATGAAAGGAAAAGCCTCACATTTCTCCCTCAGAGCTGTGTGGCCATTTCAAACTGCTGACTTCTCAAATAGCAGCCTAAGAATGCATAACCCTTAGGCTACCAGGTCATCAAGATCGAGGAAAATTCTCATAAGATAAATTGACAGAATAGCCTTAAAAGTGGACTCAAACATATCAACAATTCTGGATATAAAGCAAGGTCAGAGAATGTTTTGTTCTCCTATACATTCGGCCACCAAGAGTGAGAGTTAACTTAGCAGCAACTAACAATAACATCATGTCGTTTTGCAAGTGTGGCAGTCATGTGCTTATGTTAATTTTATGATTGAAATGTAGGGGTGGCGTCTAGCCTATTAATCTGGAGATAGCCATTGAGTAGTAGCCAATGAGGCCTCTATGTGGGCATGGCTTTCTCCTGAGACTTCTGGGAAATCTCGTGATATTTCCCTCATGAAGATGAGAAGCTATCTTCCCCAGTTGTTGGGAGTTAGTCGCAGAGGCAATAAGTCACGGGAAATACAAGCTGGCAGCAATCGAGAAGCTGGAGGAGCCGCCGGAGAGACCACACGGCTTTGCCCTGATTGAGCCAGACCTCTGAAGCTGGAGCGGCATGCTATTAATGGACCCTGAGCCCTGGAAGCAAGGAGCCATGGGGAGACCCCTGCCAGTACCAGAATTCTGCACCCACTGACCTGTGACTTCATGAATCGGAAGGAGACTTTGTAGACTGATTTCGGGCATATGGGTTAATATCAGACTTATGACTTTGTACTGGACTATATTAGGATGACTTCTTAGTGTCATATTCCTTTTGTATATAAACCCTTTCGTTATATCTATATGCTTGTCTTTGCAATTTATTCTTCTAGTCTTCCCGGACTAGCACAGCAAGGAATTTTGTGAATTTACACTTATTAATTTATTGTTGATCGCTAACCCGATGTCCTGACCCAAGTCAAGATAGTTTCAATTACCTAATAAATATTTGAAAACTGAACAGTTATTAAGGGGAACCACAGAGGATCTGATGCTCTAAAATAATAGTATTGGTAAAGAATATTAAAATTACCATTCAGTGCTGAGAGAGAAAAAGAGACAGAAGAAAATCTATTTGGGAAGAAGTATAATTAAAATGTTCCTTAAAAGTAAGTATAGTGAGATTTTTTTTCTTGTACTTCAGACATGTTTTCAGGAGCAACAAATCGGTGGGAATGGATTTCAAGCCTGGCCCCGTTGGGGGCGGTGGCTCCACTAAAAAGAGGAAGACCCTCGACCAGTTGGATTGGCAGAGTGGCTACAACAATGGGCTAAACTAGAACCATGATTCTGAGCTTAGAGTATGATAGGGTGGTTTTCTTTCTGTGGTACATAAGTCCCAGTGAGTTGGAGCCAAGGGACCATAGGACATCAACCACAGGAAGTCATCTTGCTTCCTTTTTTTGATTCATCTGACGCCTGTGGATGCAAACAGTTCATTCACTGATCTGAAGCTCTCCTGAATCAGACTGCCTGTTCTGACCCTACTACAGTTCCTGAACTGCCAGAACAGTTCATAAATCTCCTTCATTGAGAAAGGACATAGGAGATTTATTTTTATCTTGATTTATTTTCATCTTATAGGTCATGTCAACTGCACTTCGTCTACTAAAGTGGGGATGGGTCCATGTGAAGGACTTCATGCTCCACATTCTATGGAAAGCTCAAGGGATCTTATTCACTTTGTTCAATTGGGTCTAGCAAGATCCTTCTATAAATTAACTATGGAACGTTTCTGCCTCAGTGGGAAAGTTTCTGTGAACCACTTAATTAACCACCTTAGTTATATTGTTCAAGCTTGTGAAATTGCTCAACATATCCTGGGGAGAATTTTTGGATTAAGATGATGAGACTCCAAAAGATATAGGAAAATGCAACCAATGCTAACATTTATAGGAAAGGAAGTACATCCTCATCCTCCTCTGGACACACTATGCCCATAGACAAAATATACTTCTGGTCTTCTTGTCATTTCCAGTTTCCTCTCTTACCTCTTATATTCCTCCATCCCCTTATTAATTTGTCCACAACAGAGAACTTGCTAATGTTCAGAAATGGAGGTGTTTGGGAAGACTATATACTGCTGCCATTAGTGGGAGCTGCATGGGCTGTGATTCATAGCAATCTTAGATACATATAACAGGAGGAAACATTGCCTACTCCTGCACCATATCCAGGATGTTGGATATATTTGAGCCCACTGTTATAGCTTCAAACTATTGTGTCAAGCTATTGTGTCAAACTAGAAGTGATAACTTCTCTCATTTCTGCATAATATTCTAACCAAAAGAAATAACAAACACATTGCCATCGAGGGAATCTGAACTCATAACCACACTATACAGTCGCGTGGACTGCCCTGTAGGATTTCCAAGACAGCAAGTCTTTCAGAAGCAGATGATCATGCTTTCCTCCTTTGGGATCACTGATGGATTTGAATTGCTGACCTCTCTATTTAAAGCCAAGTGCTTACCTCCTGCTTCAAGATTCCTCGCATAATATACTTGTTGTTAAGTGCCATTTAGTAATTTCTAGTTCATAGCCACACGGAGTTCAACAGAATGAAACACTGCCTCATCCTGTGCCATCACTAACCATTTTTATGCTAGTGACAATGTTGGTCCAATTAAGGGAGGCTCTCCCCCTTTCTTGCTGACCCATGTGCTCATTTTGGCAGCACATATACTAAAATCGCTGACCCTATACCAAGCATGATACTCTTTCCCAGAGACTAGTCCCTCTTGGTGACAGGTGAAAAGTGTGTGAAATGAAGCCTCACCAACTTCACATCTCAGAAATATTCAGGTTGTATTTCTCCCAAGATAAGTTTGTTCATTCTTCTCTGTAGTGCAGTCACGAATTTTTATCACCTGCTCTATAATTCACAGGCATCAGTTCTCCCTCAGTCTTCCTTATCTATTGTCCAGATCTCACATGTACAGGAAGCAATGGAAATTACCTTGGCTTGGGTCAGGCACACCTTGATACTCAAAAAGAAAGGTAACATTTTTGCTTTCTAACTCTTTACGGGGACCTTTGTAGCAGAAATATATTACTTCTGGGGACTTCTGGGAAGATGGTGACTAAGTGTTACATACCAGGGGGACTCAACAGAAACCAGTGCAGGAGAGTTACTAAGGGGGAAATTCTACACTGTCTGGTCTCAAGAAGAGCATCATAAAGATAAATAGGCCAGATCCACTAGGTTTTGAAAAGCTGGGGGCATTTGGCTTCTCATAGTGTAGGCCAGCTAGGATGTGACTCTAACCCTGCCACTGTCTTGGCCAGGATCATTTAGAGTTGGCCCAGGGACTTTATCTAAGCACAGTCAAAGCTTGCTGTTGCCTTGGAGCAGGGTTTAAACCCCTCCAGCCTCACAGTCAGGGTTAGGGGCTCAGCTATATTGTTACTTTTGTTTCCCTCACTTCTCTCTGTCCCGCCACAGCCTCAGCAGGTTGTTTTGTTGTTGTTGTTGTTGTTGCTGCTGCTGCTGTTGTTTTCTCTTTCCTTTTCTCTCACATGCCACTACCACACTCCCCTTATCCTAGGGTATTTACACCTGCCCTCCTCCAGTCTAGGAGAGCTCCACCCTCTGCAGCCTAACCCAATACTGAGGAAAGCACACCTACCCTCCACCAAGGAATATCCTGCCCAACTTCTTCCCAAAGAAATCCAGCCCACCTTCCTTTGGGAGAAATTCTGCCCACCCACCGATTCTCTGCAGAGCTTAACATGTGGCTGGAGAAATCCCACCCACCTTCTTCAGGGGGAATCCTGCCTGTGTGGATGAGAGAGGTCCTACCCATCCTCTGTAGTTCCACGTGAGTGAGAAAAATTCCTCTGACCTGCCATAGGCAGGTGGCCATCACTCGTCAAAGTATTATGCTGCTGCAGGAAACGCTGCCCAAACTGTGCAGTGTTCTACCACACCAGGGAAATTTTGCACAACAGTCTCAGTGCTCTAGACCCATATCAATAGAATAAACAGAAAAAGTTATCAAGGGATTACCAACAAAAAAAATCCCCTGGACCACATGGCTTCATAGGAGAATTCTACCAAGCATTCAAGGAAAAACTGACACCAACTTTACACAAACTCTTCCAGAACATAGAAAGAGATGGCAAACTCATGAATTCCTTCTATGAAGCTAGTATAACTCTGATATCAAAATGGGGCAAGGATCCCACAAGTATTGAGAACTAAAGACCAATATCCCTAATGAATAGCGATGCAAAAATCACTAACAAAATACTGGCCAATAAAATACAAAAGTATATAAAACAAATAATTCACCATGACCAAATGGAATTCATACCAGGGATGCAGGAATGGTTTAGCATATAAAAAAATTAGTATCATTCAACACATTAGCATAAAAAACTGTAAGAACCACATGATACAACCAATAGATGTAGAAAAGGCATTTGACAACAGCCAACACCAATTCCTGTTGAAGACACTCAAGAAGACAAGAATGGAAGAAAAATTCCTCAATATAATACAAACTATATACGAAAAGCCAACAACCAATGTGATAGCCAATGGGGAATAGACAAGCACAATCCCACTGAAAAGGGGAACCAGACAGGGATGCCCCTTGTCCCCATGCTTATTTAACATTGTATTGGAGCTTTAACTAACAGCAGAAGGCAAAGAAAAGACATCAAAGGTATTGCCCTGGGAAAGAAAGAAGTGAAACTATTGTTATTTGCAGACAATATGATTTTATATGTGAAAAATCCCAGAAGCTCCACAAGGGGAGTACTGGAAGCATAACAGGAAGATGTCAGAGTGACAGGATATAAGATCAACAAACAGAAGTCTATCAGATTGCTAAACACATGAATTAAACCACAGAAGAAGATATCAAAAAGGTGGTATCATTCACAATAGCCAAACATAAACTGAAATATCTAGGGATATACCTGACTAAAAGAACAAAACATTTATATGAGGAAAACAAAAGAACACGATTACAAGAAACCAAGAGTGACCTAAATAAATGGAAGAAAATCCCATATTCATGTATTGGAAGACTCTATATAGTAAACATGTCAGTTCTATAAAAGGTACAATAAAAGTTTAATCAGAACAATGATGGAAACAAATGTACAAAAGTGCTTGACACAATATGTGTGTATGAGTATGAGTCATGTGTATGAGTCCCCAATAAAATGATTTAATTTAAAAAATAAGAAAACACTGAAGAAAAAAAATTTAATGCCATTCTGATACAAATATCATCATCTTTCTTCAGAGAAATGGAAAAACTGATTACCCACTTCAAATGAAGAAGAAGCCCAGAATTAGCAGAGAACTGCTCAAGAAAAGGACACACTTGGAGGGCTTGCTTTACCTGACTTTAGCACATATGATACAGTCTCAGTGTCCACAACCACTTGGGGTTGGTATAAAGACAGACACTCAGACCAATGGAAAAAACTGAAAACCTAGAAATAAAATCATCAGCATACAGAAAACCAATCTTTGACTAGGGTCAAAAACATATCAAATGCGAAGCAGATGCCCTCTTCAACAAGTGGTGCTGCAAAATATGGATATCTATCTGCAGAAAAATAATGCAAGACCTTTATCTCACTCCATGCGCAAGAATAAACTCAAGGTGGATCACAGATCTAGAGGTAAATCCAAAACAATTAGGGCTATCAATCAGGAAATTTGTGACAAACCTGAAAGACTTGGCAAAGGGAATATGTATGCTATCAGAAATAGGGAAGGACACAATACAGAGGAATCACAAATTGACAAATGGAGTATACTGAAGATAAATCACCTGTGTATCTCGAAAGAATTCACCAAGAGAGTAATAAGAGAGCCCACGGACTGGGAAAACATCTTTAGCAATGACACATCAGACAAAGGCTTTATTCCTAAAATCTAAAATACTCTTCTAGCTTTGAAAAATAAAATAATTACCCACTGAAGAGATGGGCAAAGAACCTGAACAGAAGTTTCACAGGGGCAGAATTCCAAATGGCTAATAAACATCTGAGGCAATGTTCCCGATCACTAGCCATAAGAAAATTGTAAATTAAAACAACAATGAGATATAACCTAACACCCTCAAACATAGCCCAATTCAAAAAATCAGAAAACCACAAGTGTTAGAGGGGCTATGGTGAGACAGGAACTCTCATCCACTGCCAGTGGACCTGTAGGTATGTACAGCCACTATGAAAATCAATTTGGCCATATGTAAAACAGATGGAAAATGAGCTACCATATGACCCAGCAACCCATCTACTGGGCATATACTCCAAAGAGGAAAGAAAGAAATCATGGTCAGACATCTGTGCTCCAATGTTCACTATGGCACAATTCAAAATTGCAAAGAATGGGAAACAACCCAAATTTCCATCAACAGATGAATGGATTAAAAAGCTGTGGACATACATACAATGGAGTACTAAGCATTGCTAAAAAGCAATGATGAATGCATGAAGTACATTGCCGCATGGGAAGAACTGGAGAAAATTATGCTAATTAAAATAAGACAAGTACAACATGGGTACTCTGAGGTAAGCTTTAAAAACAATGTGATGGGGACTTTGGGAAATAGCTACTGTATACAAACATTCCTAGGACAAGGTCCAAGTAGTATGGCAGGGGCCAGACAAAATCGAGGGACACACATTGTAGCCAACTAAAAAGGGGGGTGGGGCAGAAAAAAAACAGAAATCTGTGTAGGAGAACAGGGCTCTTTCACACACAAGGGAAGGGTATTGTTTATATCTCCACAGGGAAAGAGGAACTTGACTTCAACTTGGTGCACAAGGATGTGAAAGCAACATACCAGGATGAAGCAGAGAACCAGTAGAGAAGTCTGAGGTGCCAGCCCCACTCCTAACTACATTGACAACCACCCCTCCCACCAGAAGAATTTCCTTCAGAGGACAGCACTTAAGCTACAGTTCAGAGAGAGGGAAAATTCTGATCAGAGCAAACAGGAGCGAATTAAGGGGCGGGGGGAGAGAATGGAAAGCATGCTGGCTCACCAAATCTTGATGCTACCCCTGCTTAGAGTAGCCAATGCACAGAAAGGACCATATGGCCGGCCCCACTATGAGACACAACATCCCCTATTGACCCATAGCCCTACGGGGGACAGCAATGAAAACACATTGTGGGAATTGTGCCCCATCTGAGCTCACCACACCAAGGCAAAACAGTAAGGTTGTG